>JAPYYT010000759.1:0-38685 GCA_030522565.1 Ceratosolen corneri | reverse complement strand
AGAAGACCTCCGCTACACAATCTCGCTCTCTCTCTCTCTCTCTCTCTCTCTCTCCCGCTCTCTCTCCCGCTCTCTCCCGCTCTCTATCTTCCGCTCTCTCTCTCTCCTGCTCCTCCTCCTCCTCCTCCTCCTCCTCCTCCTCCTGCCCCCTCCCGCTCCACTCGCCCCTCCCGCTCCACCTATCCTGCTTTCCGTCCTTCGGGCACGCGAGCCTCTCATTGTCGTACATTCTCAATCATGCGACTTTACACGAGTCGAGATAGAAATCCTGTCACCGAGGCGAAAAAAACCTCCTCCGTAGGAATGCGCGTCACTCGTGTCACCGTGCGTATTGGCCGCGTGTACGAGCGCACCCGCATGCGCGCACACAGCCCCGCAATTACAAGTGCGTGTCTTTGTTTTCAGATTATTTTTTCCTGGGATTAGATGGGCGAGAGGCTGAATGGCCGCTCGAGCGCCGCTTAGGATTGTTGAAAAAATGAAAATGGAGAGCTGCTTTGTGTGAAGCGCATAAAGTGCTGTGACGCGTCGCGTCGTAAAAGTGCTTTCACTTTTCACAAATTCCTAATGGTGATTCCTAATGGCGGATATTGGCCGCGGATGAGGGCCGAACGAGGAGACAAATCTCGCCTGCGATAAAACTTGTGCCGCATAATGCATAATGGAAGTCAATCCTTCAACGTGCATCGAAAGCAAATAATATTACGTCTTGCAACTGATTTATGGCTGCGAATCTCGGAGCGAAATATTGTATCGCCCCGTCGCTTTTTTCGATAATCATCGCGCGAAGCCAATTGCAAAGAGATTTTATATTTAAACTCCAAGCATAATTATTTCAGAGCAATAAATCTCTTGGCTTGCATATCGCATCCCCGTCCTCGTGGATCCCCTGACAATTATCATATAATCGTATAAAGTAGCATAATTATTTTTTCACCTGAGCGGCAATACTTCGGTAATCGGCTAAATGTAATGACCAAAGGGCACTGCCCCCCACTCTATAATTACGAATTAAGACCTTCGGAATGTCACGTTATTAGAATATTAGAATGATTTTTTTGCGTCTGTTCTTTGAGGCGAGGAAGGCGAAAGGTACGAGGACGACGACCGTTTGGCCTGCATTTTAATGAGATTTTATGTAATTGACGTTGTGGCAGCGTCGTTGCACTTTCAATTTACTCAGCTAAATATAATGAGGCGTGTCCCCGTGAGCTTCGTCGCCATTTTTCCCGACTGCAAGAAACAATAAAATAAACAAATCAATCTACCATTCGCAGATATACGCGATTCGCGCGAAAGAGAAAATAAGTTGGCGAGGCCCCCCTCGAGTGACAGCTCGAGACATCTTTTTCTGCTCAATGGAGCATTAAGAATCATTTGTAGCCGCCTTAATTAGAAACCGCGAGTGTTCCAGTCTCGATTTCCGGCGCGTGACACCGTACGCCATTCTTTGGCCACACTTCTTTTCTACCTCCCTCTCCCTCTCCCTCTCTCCCTCCCTCCCTCTCGCTCTCTCTCTCTCTCTCTCTCTCCCTCTCTCGTTCACTTTCTCTGTCTGCGGTGCTCCCCACCCCCCTCGCCCCACCTCACCCCACCCCAGCACCCCGCGACTCGCCCCCCGCCCGCCGACGCTCCGTGCCATTCTTTCGTTCTGTCGCAGCTTCTGCACCGAGAAATAAATTGGACTGTAACTTTTATTAAACAACGCTGAAAAGATAAAACAATAGAAATTTCTCGGAAATTCAATTACAGCTCATATACAGAAAATCATAACTTTTTAACTGTTTATTAAATATAATGCAGATTGTACGACTTATGATGAAAAATGCCTCTTTCTTTCTTCCTTTTTCCTCTATTAGTAAATAAAGCGTGTACATTTTTATTAAATGAGAGCTGAATCGTTACTTTTTAAAGTCCGTTATTCTTTGCACTCAGTGTTGTGAGTCGTAGTAATTCGAATAAAGTTATATTATTATTAACAATATGATGAATCTACTATGATTTATTATCGTCAATTGTAACATAACTATAACACTTGTGTACTTGATCGTTTGTTTCACGTTTTTTGTCTTTTATGTACTGACAAAAATACGTGATTTTTGGAATAAAGATATAAATTGTCATTTACGAAGTAAATGCCGATATTTTAGAGAAAACCGAGGAGCCTAGAGATTTATGGTAATTTTCAGTTCGGTTATCTTCGCTTTTGTAACCTTTTTGATATATTGGGTAAGGTAAGGATGTTCCGTATCCTTGTCTCTTCCTCTTCTGGGTTTCGTGCTGCAGTTGCGCGAAAGTGGCAACTTCCGGTCTCGCATCATTGCCTCTATTGGAAAGAGATAGAGTCTGAGCGAGAGAGAGAGAGTGAGAGAGTGAGTGAGAATGAAAGCGAGGCATTAAACTTCATTTACGAATCTCCGGCATTTCAATATTTGCGTTTGAAATGAGAAAAAAGGACACGACGAGTGGATGAAAGGGGAGAGAAGTAAATTTTGACATGGAAAACAAACTTGAAAGCCCATTGACACAGCGAAACATCATACACGTTTTTTCTCGTCGTTTCTTTTCTGTTTTTTTTCTCTTTTTTTCTTCCTTTTTTTCCTTCCTTTTTTTCTTTTTTCTTTTTTTGATAACCTTCGTATGGATGGTTCGTCACTTTATGACAATTTCAAAAATAAATATATGCCTACCGCTTGCGCGCATTGGTTATGAATATATAAAATTACGGCCTAATACTTAATCTTCGGTAATTAAACTAATGCTGATGTCATTGCGCGTAACGATCAACCAAAGTAGCGACACATTTAAAATGAGGTGCGTACGTGTGCGTTCGTCTGTTGGAAAGAAGTGTGCAAGTGTATTTTTGTGCATACCTCTATGTCTCTTGAGCGCAGGTCACTAAATTGTCATACTCGTGTTGTATGCTCGTCAATTTGCTCTTGCTTTGCATTCAAAACATTTCATTACGAGAAAAATTTTGTTACTTTTCATTTAGATAAATCCTTTCTTCATACTTAGCATTTTTAAACCATTAGTTGGAGAAGATTATCCCGTGGTCAAATCCTCTGTCTATGTAAATGAAGCCGTAATATAAAGCGACGACAAGGAATGATCAATGATTTTTTTTTTTTTCCCACCGAGATGACAACGTAATTCTCCAATGTTGCTGGGAGTGTGTGTGTGAAGCCTCTCCTCGCACGAAAATAATCTCATTTAATGAAGCAACGACCTCATTATAAGCAGCCACCGACATTAAAATATTATGTGGGTGACGCTCGACAAAATTGAAAAGTACATTACGCATATTAATCACAATGATATGCTATTAACATTTGCACGACATTCTCACATATTTTCATGAAAATTTTATGGATTTGTCGACCGATTATATCTGACAATCCTTTTAATATCATTTATTGCTCATGAGCGTTAATTCGCCTACAAGTGTGCTTGGGACACCTTGAGAATTCGATTGCGCCGATACATAGAGAAACTTCACTTTTATTTGGAAATGAAACGAAATTGTTGATATTTTTCGAAAAATCATTCAACCAACGAATCCAGTTTTTAGGAAGGAATCAAAGTTATTTCAATACTACTTTAAAACTGTTTTAACCATCCAATTTCAATTTAAAAATTCGCTAAAAATATATGTGTATATATATATATACTTTTGCTTCTTCCTCTTCTTCTGCTTCTTCTTCTTCTTAATATATTACAAAGCAAAGCGGTGGCAAACAGTTCAGAAGTAAATATTTAAATGAATGATTCTTAAATTGTAATTCATAAAAATTCATAAAAGTCTCTTCTTGAATTTCTTAAAATTATAGACAAATGTACGTAATATATATATATATCGTATATGTTATATACTGCTCGTCCTATGTAATATATATTGTATCTTATGTATGCTTTTAAATTTTTTGTTGCCTGAATATTTATGTACCTTCTTGTATCACTTTTACATTACGAGATAAGGCGTTTAAAAAACTTTACTGCATTCGTTCATTGTCGAAGAATATTTTGAATTAAAAATTTGTGGGCACAATTAAAGATTATATAAATTGTTGAAATTGCATTCTCAACATTATTTTTTTCTTTCTTTGGGCCTTTGTCTTTATGTTTGCTTAAAATAATTATTTATTATACTTTTATAAGTCGTCTATTGCGATGTTTATGCCTTTTCTTCAAACACTTATTATTTTAGTTTTCATAGAAGGGTGAATTTTCTTTTAGATGTTTTTATCATTCCAAGAAAGATCAAGCGCATAATTAAGATTTATCATTATAGCGCCGATGGCATTCTGAGAGACCAGCGAGCGATAGCTGTTTTTCACGGATCAGCAGTCAGCGCCAGCCAGACTTTTTCCCCCCTCGCCGACTGCTGTCCGTTTCTCTTTCTTTTGTTTCCCTCTCGCTCCTTCGCTCTTGCCTTTTTTTCTTTTTTTTGACGGAGTGGAGCACACATCGGACGTCCCAGTGTCGACGCTGCGCGCAAACGCAGTAAATCACAGTGCAGCATTTTGGCCCTCTCCGCGCGTTCTCGGTAAAGAGGTTTCTACCTTTACCTACCGTAGTCATGGTAGATTATCGATTCGCACCTCTGCCGTATCGATTATTTATCATTGTAAGATGATCGTTTAATTAATTAATCCTTTCATTAAGAAATTATGATTTTTACATCCTACCAAATGTTATATAGAATTTTGTTATGTTCATAAAAAAAGTATTTATTCAAATAACATATGTATTATATCTAGAAACTTTTTTATGTTTTAATATATAAACATTATGTAAGAATACTATTGTTACTATTAAATATATATATATATATATTTCATTTTCTCGTGGCAAAAATAAACGTTTATAAATATATTAGAAATCGTCAAATTTAAGAATTGCAACGTTTTGGCAAATGCATTATTTTGGAAGGTAGCAGTGTAATAATAAATCTAATAAATAATGTACGGTTTTAAATTTGAAATCTTTTCATGACCGTGTTATTAAGCTTTATTCATTTACATTATTGTTTCAGCAAGTAAATAAACAATAGCAGGACTATTCTCCGTCATCAAAGTGCCTAACAATTCACTGACAATTCAATGGATTTTCATTCTAAAGCCTTCCAATCACCAACGTGCTTCAAACATATTATGAAAAAGTTGTCTCGTAACATTATTAGATAAAGAAATATGTGGGCTGCGAAAGAATTCGTAACAACTAGAAGGAGCGGAGGTCAGTCTCCTACAACCATGCGTCGATAAGTATGAGCTCTACATTCAAAGAGATCCAGAGAAGGAAGGATCGAAGAAGAAGGGAACGCAGGACTACCTGCACACTCACTCCTCGACTGAAAGTAAACACATCCACACGTAAGCCGGCGTACCGAATGTTGAACGCGATGCCGAGGTCTTTTACCGATGGAGTGCACTCACCTACCGTGTACTAAGTATTATGAAATCTGACATTTTAATGCGTATTGAGAAAAAGTTTTGTGAAAGCAACGTACACGCTCGACGTGCACGGCAAAATTCTCTAACGTTAGCTTAACAGTCCGATATGCAGATAACTAACGCACTTGAACAAAGGAGATGGAATAACCTACATTATTGTGCATTAAAATCTCGTATTACATATATTAAGTAAAGGCGAGAAAGCATTGGCAATTACTTACCATTACCTAATGCATTGCATCGCAATATTAGAATTAAAATTATTTTCCTCGATACACAAAAGAAGAGAGGATGTTTATTTTGTAATACTGAAACTCGCTTTGAATGCGCGTTAAGACGTATTGAGGCTTCGATTAAACTAATATTGATACGTTTCGTTAATTATACATTGAGCTAGAAAATTCACGAGTAGAATTATTAAAGACTAACGGTATAACATTCGCCTTATGTTGCACACTGCGTTCAATTGTTATAGACCAGTAAACACAACTCCGAAGGCTACGATACAAAAATATCAAAGCTAGTTTACTCTCTTCGATGCAAAGGATTAAAGCCATAGAAGAGAAGAAATTCGAATATCATATCACTGGATATAAATAGTGGTAACTTGGAAAAAAATATACTAAAAATTCACGCGTAACAATCATCTAAATGGAAAGTAGCTCGCTATAATTTGGATTGAATTTCTGCATTAAAA
Source organism: Ceratosolen corneri (assembly GCA_030522565.1). NCBI lineage: Eukaryota > Metazoa > Arthropoda > Insecta > Hymenoptera > Agaonidae > Ceratosolen > Ceratosolen corneri. The sequence goes on along the minus strand of JAPYYT010000759.1, from coordinate 32,535 downwards.
GCATCGGTCGTAACTGGTTTCACACTTTCAAATTGGCAACTCATCACTCTTTGTCATCTATCTTGTGTGCTTCAACATTGCCGGCCTTATCATTCGGCAGTTCTATTTTTATATCCAAGCACAATTATCTCATTAAACACTACTACAATAAGTCGACGCTCGCACAATCTACAAATGAAAGTGCACGAAAGGTAAATGTTTGCCTTACGCTGGATTTCCCGCCAATTGACAACATCGACGAGTCGCAATTGCACAACTGACGACAATAACCGTAAACCTCATACACCTTTTGCACGTGCATGCCACCTTTTTAGCGTAAACTTTTTACTCGCAATACGTCGCATTACCCGGCTTACCGTAACTTACTTTATTCCAAATCAACAACACCCATCGTTTCCCCCAATTACCCGGACTTGGAATGTCAAAGACTTGGAATTCGAATGGCACTGCATTAACGCCACTCAAGGAGTAAGTCTCGGCTCTTTCGCCTCAAGACTAATCCTTCGTCAACACCATATTTCACCTCCAGCTATTATCCTCAATCGTCGTCATCCAGCACCAAGTCCCATTTCTCTCAAACTTATTCTTTCGCTCGCTCCTCTCTCTCACTCTCTCTCCCCGGGCGAATTCGAATAAGGCCGGAAGCCCAAGCCTCGCGACCTCGACGCAAGCTGGACTCTCGCCCCTAGTGCACGCAACCTCGACGTCGTCGCCGAGGCTCAATCGACGCGTACGTGGACGAGCGAGGTAGGGCGTCACGCTCGAGGTCCTTCCCCGGCGAAGGAAGCACACATGCGCGCCTCCTCTCCCCTCCTCCTTTGTGCACCTCGCGCGCAAAAACAACTCCCTGCCGGGCACTGCATAAGATAAGGCGCCATGTTGCCCAGCCTGAGCACGTGAGCACCAAATCTCATCCACTCCGCGTCAGCGCACACTCGAGCGCGATAATGACGCGGCCGATCGGCCCTCTTGCTTGATTTACCGGCCTCTTTTTATTCTCGTAACTTGGGGTCCTACGTGGGGCCCCGGACCGCACCTTTTCATGCTCCGAAGCTTTAAGGTCGCGATGATAAATCGGCAAAGCCTTTATGCGATCGGTGGGCTCTTCGATCTGCCAAACTCGCCACGACTCGAACCTCTCGCTCACTATACTCGCCCATGCGCCAGCCGAGCGCATTAATTCGATAAATTAGCGTTCAACCTGCGAGCGGTGCATCGAACACGGATTTTGACATTGTTATTCGTCCGTAAAAGATCATTCCCTCTCCTCCCTCCGCCACTTGCCTCTCTTCTTGTCCGCCGGTTATTTTGCCTTATTTCAATAATACATAGCGATATATATATATGTATATGTGTATATATATATATGCATAAGGGAAGCGCGCAGTCACTTTATTTTTAAGCAAAGCAGCTCATTTATTAAGGATTCGGAGCACGTAGAATACATCTCAGCGTTAAATGAAAGGCCCTAATTAAAATACCTGGCTCTAGCGGACTCGGTAATTCCCCCGGCATTGCACGGCATATTATTAGCCAATGAGTAATTATCACCATTAGAACACCCAAGAGATTTTTCATTCGGCCCAACGGGAACGCACTTTTACCTCGAGCGCGCAACGGGAACGCGGAACGAGCCTCTCTCGTACCAAAGCCAAACCTTCCCTCCTCCCAAGCCCAATGGAATAACGATTTTAGAAGGGCCGCGTCTCGACGCCCAACCTCATCACCTCGCGCAATCTCAACGGCCGAGAGGATGCTTCTCCCCCAATAACCGGCCAACCCCATTCGCCCGAGAGGCTGCGAGAGGCAGTGAGAGACGGCGGGTCCGCAGGCTCGCGGGGCCGGGGCCATTGCATCACTCGGCGGTTGACGTTTATTTCGCGCGCCCGTCGAGGAGGCTCTCCTCGGTGATAACAATGGGCGCCGTGACCCACTGCTCGCCACCGCCGCCACCGCTGCCACTGCCACCGCTGCCACCGCCGTCGCTGCCGCCGCCACCGACCCAGCCGCCGCCGCCTCCCGAGGCGAGTGCGCCGATCGCAAAATCGAGCGACCGCGGGAGCTTGGCTCGCCTAGCGGAACAATGAACTTGAGCCAAGGATAGACGCTGCTGGTGCTGGCGAAACTTGTTCGCCGCAGCTCCAGACATTCCGTTCGTGCGCTAGTAGTGGAGAGCCCCCGAGATATATCGTTAATCGCCTCCACGTGAGATTCATGTCAACTAGCAGCATATAAGAGAAAATTAATATTTAATTTTTTGCTTAATTACCGTAGGCTCTTACGTTATGCACGCTCGTCCCGCCTTAAGTCGAGCTAATGGCGGCCCCGGAGCGGATATTTTCTATATTACAATTAATAAGGCTGTTGCGGCGTTGCTAAAGGTCGACCGATACGCTGTATCCTGGCCGGGGATTATCGTGGATTATTCGTGGATTATTCGTGGATTATTCGTGGATTATCGTGGATTTTGTGGATTTTGTCTGAGGGCCGCTCTTTTCTCCTCGCTTCGCCTCCTCTCCTCCTGCAGCTTAAAGCCTCCTCCTTAGAATCCCCGGCCCTCGTAATTGAGCAATTACATTTCATAATATAATTTCGGGATAATCAAATATTTACCTTCGGGAATTCTCGAATTTATTACGGTAATTATCTGCGCCCCGTACCTGTAATCAGGCGAGCGCAGCTATTAGGGTCAAGAAGGCTACGGTCAGCTTAAACAATTAATAATGCAAGCGGCACGAAGCGCTCTGCCTCGTAACGTCCAGAATGAAAAAGGGCAGGAGGGAGGGAGGAGAGCGCGCGCGCGCATTTACCATCTGCTGCGCCTTGGGTGAAGGTTCAAGGAACCTTGACTTGGCTTTCGAAGTTAAACTCCACTAGTGGGACGGCGCTCCGATTTGGCTTTTTCTCACGCAGCGTCGAGACGCGAAAGCCTCCTCGGCACGACGAACTTTAATCGGCCTCACCGTGCAGTTCGGGAACTGGCTGCCGGGCCCAAGTCGAAGAAAAGCGAGGACCCGTGGTAGGTTGGTGGGGGGAGGGTGGAAAAAACGAAGATCCATGTAGAAAGGGCCAAACGCCTGGTTCCTAAAGGGGCAGAATCGAGGGCGGGAGTGCGCATGCACGGGACCATGTGCGAGGAACATCTGGTTACGCAGAGTCTCGCATTTATGTAAAATCAACATCTTTTCTCTCCTCGTACAAGGCGACAAGTGCACTGCATTGTCTCTCCCTGGACCTTCATTGTGTGCTCGGATGTGCCCAGCAACGCCCACAAATGGCACTAGGACAACGCGCACCCAGGCACGGCACGCCCTATTACCTTTTATAAAGAACTTTTAATTGCGAGGCCACGAAGCCCCGACGCAATGTCCAATTAAAACGGGGAATCGTAGCTGGTGCGAGTGTCATTTATCCTTGGTAATTTGACGAATCGAGGGAGGAGAATCTCTTGCCTTGTGCCGCCGATTGAGCGCTCGCTTAGTTGTAAGTGCCCTCTAGCACCTACGACCTATAATTTTCCAATGCATAAACTCGCGTAAGAGCAGACAAATTACGCCACGGCCTGCCATAAATCATCTCGCCATTTGGACGATACAAGAACGTAAGACTGGAAGCATTTGAAAGTCGGAAGTTGCAGCACGCAGACACACTCGGAGACACACGAGCCCTCGGGGCCATTAGAAGCCCTTAGCGATTACTACCTCCGAAGCACTAGCTCGAGGAACTAGGTCGAAGGGCATCCGCGTGCTGCGGAAAAGGACACGCGCCCAGCCAACTACAATCAATCGCTAAGCAGCTGTCCTTGGTTCACCGAGGCGAGGTCTCTATAGCTCTCTCTCTCTCTCTCTCTCTCTCGCGCGCGGGCGCGCGGAAGAGCCGTCTAGGTGTAGAGGAGCGCCAGGATCCTCGAGAACCATCTGCCGCCGTCGAGCCCTTACACCTCGTTGGCTCGCGACCGAGCGCGCACACACACGCACGCGCACGCGAGCCGAGACGAGGCGCGGCGCAGGCTCGCAATCTACTTCGGGCTACTCCGCTAGTTCCGAGCGAACCCTTCCACACACACACACACACAGACACAGGCAGGCTGGATGGAGGACCTCGTGCCTGTTGGCTGGATTGTTGCGGTGCTCGTCGAGAGGCAGACGGCCCGTAGCCTTGTGCTCGCTCAAGGGGAACAGACTGCATGTCCTCTCGCTCTCTCTTCTCTCCGTTCCCGGAGCCCCCCGCAAGTATCGTGTATCGCGCTCCTCGCTTCTTGCTCCGTCTGCCTTTTTATTCCTCTCGTCCTCCCGGCCTCTTCGTCTTGCTTCCAAGGGGGCTGGAGATTTGTCCGTGGCTGGGATATTCCTGCGGAGGGCTGGAGGAACAGCGATAGATTATGCAAAGCCCGGATAATTTCGTGGTCGCGTAGTGCCAAGGTATTCCAAAAAGCAAAAAGGATAATAAGCAAATTGTTGCCTTATCAAAGGTAATGCTCGAGGTATATCGTCAAGTCAATAATGATTTGGGCCGATGCGATCGAGCGGGTCAAATTGTCGAGAGGGCACGAATGAGGATACGAATGCTCGTCCGTATGAGGATGAGTGGCGCATTAACGTTCGCCACACTGCCAATGATAATAGCTTCGATGCACTGTCAATGGTATAACCAACTCCTCGACTGCGTATTGACGCGTATTATAAAGGTGGAGGAGTGGATGCTGGCCCGATAGACAGATTTAGCAAACAAAGCTGAAGGTAAGCCAATGCAATAACGTGGAGTGGTATGTCACATGACTCTTGTATCCAGTGTTTCTAGGACGTGTTGGGGGCGGGCGAGGGAGGGATTCGGGAAAGGGAAAAGGATGTATACCATCCTGGCGGTGCACTTGGAGCGAGGCACAGGATGCACCACTTAATCCCACTTGGTTCCACATCACCTGCCTTTCCGCTTTTCTCTTGTGCGAGCATGAGTAGCGACTCCTCAATGACTCTGAGCAACTCCAGCCCTTCCGCGTAACTCACCGGCCGACTCTTCTCGATCGCAAGCACAGATAAAACTTTCGGCCTAGACAATTGCGGGAGAACATCGAGAGTCTCTGCTCCTCGGCAAGGGTGTAAGCGCGATCGATGAAGGAGATTTGGGAATTGCGTAGTTGACGTATAATAGGAGCTCCATCGGCTCAATAATTCCTCGATTGAATTGGACTTTAACCGCTCGTCACGTTCGAATTCTTGGCGCTTTGACAAAAAACAAAAACAAACACAAAAAAAAACAGCAAAGCCTTAGGTTTACGTACCTCGAGTTGATATTCAAGTTTATTTGATCGCGCATAAATCACTGCGAGAGGTAAATATAATACCGAGATTCTTATCCATTGGATGGCAGGAATGTATGGAAATAAAGTGAGTTGCGGATTTTTTCAAGTATTTTTGAAAATCAGTAAGCACTAGAGAAATGAATAGCAAAACAGTTCGATTGGCTGAGGAAGCGTCAGGTGCGTTGACAGAGACGGGGATAGAAGAATAATTGCGGTCAAAGGATCCTCCGAGAATACCTACTCGGAATCCAAATTTTATACACTCACACTACCAAGTATTATTTAATCTGCTTAGCTGATAAGTATCGTGCAGTTTCTAATTTACGCTTGCCTATGGAATTTAATGTCCCTGATATCGCTGAGTCAGAAGTATAAAGTTTCAACCGGGTAGACGACGGCTGGGAACCAAGCCGATTCTACATTCCCCCAAACAAATGAACAAACATGACACCTGCCATGCAACAAGTACTTGAGAATATTCCACCAATCTCGTGCGCAATGTCCATCGCCACGTCGATTCATTACGAAAGTTCAGGACTGCTTTTTTCTGCGCAGACTAGCTAAACGATTTTCATAAATTATCGTTAAGGATGGTGCTCGCTGCTTTGTAAACAAATTTTGCTTTGTAAACAAATAATGCTATATAAATCATCGGCAGTATATAGAAAAATGTATGATTCGAATGGTGGAAAATTTTCACCAACCTGTCCCTCGATGAGCTTTCAAGTATTACTCTCTGCCCGTTCAATTGTTAATCGCATAAACATTAATTGACAATGAGATAATAGCTGAATTTAAAGATAAGTTACACCTAGCCAATACTTATGACATTATCAATTTGAAAAGCCTCGATTTACAATGAGGAGTATTAACTATGGGAATGCCTATAATTATTGTGATTAGCGAGATTCTAAAATTTTCTTAGCCATTTCCAATGGACGTTCGTGCAAATGTGCGAATGTAAAATCCAATTTTCCTGTTGGATACGGAGGTGGGGAATAGAAGCTGGTGACCTGGCACTTATGTCGTCGTCCACATATTTCATAGTCAACGATATGAAAACATTGTCCAAGAAAATAGTAGGGCCACTTGAAAGCGAAATAACATTGACTCGCTGTTATAATAATGTCAATCGTCGCATCGCAAATAAAATTTTGTTTTGCCCTCATTGGAAAACGATCGTTTCCGCGGATCAATTACACACTTTTAAGCGAGCGAGAGTTTCACTCTCATAACAATGTTCGAAAAGCCCATAGGAGACGAATTCCTATGTTCTCCAAACACACTCGTTGCCCTCGACTCGAGTATCAAAACATTTATCAGCCAATGACTTCGTTGAAATTAATCTTTATTGCGGCCGCGAGACACCATAATGAGCCAACACATGTACAGTTTGTGTTTAGCATTCCCTTCCGCCTCCTCCTCCTCCTCCTCCTCCTCCACCGCCACCCGTCGACACGCCTTTGATAAAACGTCACACATATTCCAGGCTCCGCCGGTGCCCTCACACAACCCGTCCGATTGTCTCGGATCGCATAGCACGAGAATTTACAAAATAACAGCGATTGAACGCCGCCCCTCACCCCCCACCCCGACCCCATGGCTCTTGCCGGTATGCGCGGGACCTCCTAATTACCTCAGTTTTTGACGCCCGGGGCTCGAGCGAGAAGGAGGACTTCCTCGATGATATTTACAAAGAGCGGGCGCGCGTATAGATCCGGGCGGCAATGTGGCCAGGAAGTGGAGGGGGCCCCCGGGCTGTAATTCGATATTGTTGAATTTTTCTCGGATTTTCGGCTCTTCGCGATCGAGTAATAATTGTAAGTGCGAGTCATTTGACCGGATGACAACGTCGGAATTACGTTCACGCGTGCTCTCTTAAATAATAAGGACGACAATGAGTTGTTTGATTGTGAGAGGCGACGACCTTACTTATTGCATTTTCCGGGCTTGTAATTTTCATTCTCAATTCCCTTGGCTTTAATGAAGAATAGATTTCTACGAATGCCAATAATCTCCCTCTCCCTCTCTCTCCCTCCCTCTCTCTACTATACGTCGACTTTATACTCAAAAACAAAGAAATGTAAAAAGAAGAGAAAAAATTATTACGATAATGATAACTCTGCAATTGCCAACCACGTGATCTTGAATTATTTTACGTAACTTTGTGTTCTCGCTTATTTAAGCTGTTGCGCTTCGCGTAAAAATGTCGGGCAATTTAGCCATGACATTACGCGAAAATCATCAAACTGCTGAATAAATGTCTACTCCCTATTGTTTATTATTGTTGTGCTTATAATTGTGCGCTTATAATGCTTTTAGCCAATGTTATCGACGGCGAAGCAAAGCAAGTTGCAAGTTGTCAAGTACAATGGCTCTCGAGCAGGCTCAAGGATGTCAATTGGAGATTCGCTTTTAATTTGAAAACTTTACATATATTATATATTCACGCTGCACATTGCGCCATACGAATAAAAGCCACAATAGTATATCAAGCGCAAAATATGTCCGAGCTCTCAGAAATTGCATTTAAAGTATTCCCAACGTGTACAACGTGACGGAATCTGCGTTCGATGCAGAATTTCGATTTCGGTTGACGACGACGACATTCGTGAAGCGCCGTCGTCAAGCCTTTGCCAGACTCGTCTTTCTACACACACGCGTACGAGGATTTTTTTTATACTCGGGCGTCTCGTTTTTCACTATCGACTCTATATATATATGTGTGTGTATATATGTGTGTGTGTATATAACCAACAAAAGTGAACGCACGTGAAGCTCGTGCTGTTGGATTCACAGAGCCAAGGATTTTAGAGTCGAATGCTAGCTTAAGTCATTGGCATTCTCAAGTGCTTCGAGCTTTTGAGACATGGAACTTTTTTGTTATACATTATCCGCCGAATTTCATTAGATGAAATGTATTTCTATATGGTGTGCGAGCGCAATTGGCAATCTACTGTATGATTCGAGCTTGCGTAATTATTGCGAAGCTGATGCCGATCAAAGTTGCGTCGACGTTATTTTTTCGTCGACCTCAATTTCGTAATATTTTCAATAAAACCGTTAAAATATTACGAGAGAGATTTCAAAGTTGATATAGCTCAATTCAAATAGGCGAGCCTCTCGGGCAGCGCACGCTTTTCATTACACATTCGTTGCCTATGAAGCCGAAGGCTAATTATAAAAATTCAAATGACTGGCTCGCTGTAATTAAAATAATTGACCACTACTCTTCTACACACACGTGATAATAAGAATAAAAGCGTAAGGATAGCATTTATAAGCTAAAGAGCATGAAAAAGTTGTGGCATTTCTGTAGCACGATAAATACAGTTAATAGCAATCAATGTTTCATCACTACGACTGCGACTACGACTTATTATACTTATCGCAGGCAAATTATAAGCTCTGCCTCTGCAATTTAAGTGCATAATTTCACAATCATTGGCGAACGAATAAAAATTTTCTCATTCTCCTCTACTAATCGATCGGCATTTTTACCTCTCTCAGCGACATTTATCCACTTCCGCTCCAAGTATCCTACAAACCAATCGATATTCTCTCGCCCCTCAGCCCAGAGACCAGGCCCCCCACTATATGTGTGTGCGCGTGCGTGCGTGTGTGTACATGTATAGACGGGGCTTTTTGTCGGTGGCCGAGGAAAACTAAAGACTACTTTAATAATACAGACTAGACGACACGCTATTTATTTCTTCAATCAATTCCTTTGCCTTCCCGCGCGCCCCCCTTCGCCTCTTTCTGCAATTCGACTCTCCATCTCGCGCAAGCACAAGCCCCGACTTTATGCAGCATCTGCCTTCAATTACGCGTCATAATACTTTTTTTGCCTTTTATCCATTTATGATACGAATCCGTGGATCTTGTTAGGCAACTACCGCCGCCAATAGCATTAACATTCTGCTGCAATTTTTTCCTTTTTTATCTTCGCTGTACGAGCGCCCATTATATTCAATTACCTATTGGATAAGCTCGACGCGATAAGATTCATGAGATGAAAATAACAAACATCAGATGCGTAATATAATTTCTCCCGTCCATTGAAAGATATTCGTACGGTTAGGTCGAATGTACGACAATAGCAAAGAGGATACCGAGCGCGGCGACTTATGCCACTACTTAAAGATAATTTTGTTTTATTATTGCAATTAAAGCTCATTAGTGCGTTACATATCAATGCGTGAGATTGTCGATAATAACTCTTTTGGGTATCTTTTCATCAATTTCTAGCGGCACCGACACCTCGCATTACCAAATAAACTTGACAACTGTGCGAATGTAGCGCAGACTCTAGCTGTCCCCGTACAAGCAATCGCTCTCTTATTGTAAGAAACTCAAGAATCCGATCGCTTGCTCCACATTCTCATTCGGAATAGTCCTCGATTGGGGCAAAAGCATTCATAAAGATCGATTGCATCTCGACGGCGCCGTAAATCGACACGCATTCATCGCCTCACTCGAATCGATAAAACCCATTGCCTTCCAATATTCTTCATTCACATGGTGTGCGCGCTCCCCTTCTCGACGCGCGAGACCAAAGACTTTATGCATTATGCAGAAAAAAAAGAAAGAACAAGAAGATGATGAAGAAGAAGAAGAAGACGAAGAAGAGAGAGAGAAAACAGTCGCGTCTCCCGGCCGTCCATCAATCGCCGTAGCGCGAAATGCCCAAGTCCTTTGTGCATTTCTTTGTCGGCAGCAGCTCTAATAACCCGCTTATAGATTTATAAATCGCGCATGCGTAAATACGAAGCCAGAGCCGACGACTTGGACATGGCCTTCGGGAGGAGAACAAACGCGAGGAAAAACAAGTTTTGCAAAGTATTAACTGCAATAATGGCGTTTAAGCGTAAGGCTTTAAGACTCGGCTGTTTATCCTGGAAAGTAGGCACTTGGTTTTTCCAATTTTACTTGCTGTTCGATCGACCAGCCAATTTGACAAACACCCATCTCGAACCGCTCGACTATCCTTCAATATCTGCCTTAGCGATTACATTTGTTGCCCACACAATGGCCCAGTACAAACAGCAAGACCTTGAAAATTTGCATTGGCGCTGGAGGTAGAAGGCAGCATATGCGCGGCGTTAACAAATATATCACGAAAAATAAAAGTAATCGCATGCGTAACACGTATCGTACCATCTTTCCGCTCCTTTATTTTTTTTCCTTTCTTCGGGCCATTTAAAATTAAAATTGACGGTAAGTGGTCCAAAAGTACCGCGCTCCTTCGGCCCCGACTTGCGTATTCGGCCGATTCGGCTGCCCGAGAGCCGAAATGGAAACATAAGAGAGTGGGGGCGGGGGGGGGCGAGAGGAAGGCCGAGTAAAAAAGAGATAATACAAAGGTAACGCGAGCGGACGTGAGAAAATCCGGCGAACGAATGGTATATCGAGGACGAAGATTTCTCAGACTCCCTTTTTTTCTCCTCACTTGGGAAGAAATTCAGATTAACTCGGAGCGTCGGGAGTGCGACTACGATACTCACGCTTAATCGTCGACGGATCAACGCAACGAAAGCTCACCAACACCTCCTCACACCAACATAACGAGCTAATTGGCTTTCCCATTTATTTCCCAGCTTGCCGAGCCTTTGGAGCTGAATCCCTTGGCATTTAGATTGCAGCTTCGAGTCAAACGAGGACATTTGGATAGAGATAGCGACAATGCAACCGCGTCTCCCGGTAGCGATGGCCTCGCCCTCGAACGCCCACGCGCGCACCGCCAATCTGCCATCTCGGCGCGTGAATTGTCCGTCGCGGCTATTGTGCCGGTGGGCCGAGGGTGTAAGGGACTCGGCGGGGGGAAGTGGGGGGGGGGGCCGAGCTGCGCTTGTAACGGGCATTTTGTCGAGCGACACTGGTTACGCTGGGAGATCCTGGCGTTTCGTTACGTATCAGAGCTCCTCGTTACTTTCCACGGATGCCAGCAGGTGACTGGCCCATCGGATAAGAATTCTAACGGTTTGAAGTATTTAGTAATGTAAGCCTTCTTTTTGTCATTGCGCCTTTCATTTTCTCGTCGGCTCGGACTTTCAAGGATCGGGATAATTGGCGCTCGGCAATCGGCTAGAGGAACATGGAAACACGAGGCGACTCTTGACTTTGCCGCGATAACGCCTGGAGTTTTCGTGGTATTTTCGTATAGAGATCACGTGGTCGAGGGCTTTGGAGCGTTGGTGAGGCGATTAGGAGGATAATTTTGATAATAAAGAGGCCAGTCGTGTATAATATTGCCGGGCTTGGGGGGGATGAGCAAAGTTTCTGGATTAATTCGGAATGCAGTCGCGTGTGCACAGCAGATGATGAGATTAGGCATAAATTAATTGGGCCTTCAATAATTAATTATCCTGTGGGATGAGGGCAGTAAAGATTCATTGTGCGAGCATTGCGTCGGAATAGTAATTGTTTTAAGCTGTAAGCGTAAGTGGTGGAGAATGAGGAGGAATGCTTTTGAATATAATCGTAAATGGCCTTACCGTTATATTTTTAATAATTTCCGGCGCATAAGATATTCATGGAGCCACGAGGTTGTTTTTTTTTTTCACCCATACGTGTAAAGAAGCTCGCGTGCGCACGTAAATACAAATGCGTTACAAATGCGAAGGAAATAGCCGGCCCGATGCGATCTGTAGACAAGTCGTCGTGATCACGTTGGAAGCATAGTTTAATTATGCGGGGATGGATTGTTAAGGGAGAGGGAGAGAGAGAGAGAGAGAGAGAGAGAGAGTGACGTTAGGCTGGAAGGACAACTTTTGTCATGCAGGATCTCTGACGAGCATCGAATTTTGTTTTTCGTTGTTTTATTTTTCGTGCTCTCGCTGCCTCGCTCCGGCTGTCGCCGGATTTTCGGGAGGACAGGCAAATATTTGATTTCCTGGATATCTTACGGGAAGTCTCCGAGCCCTTCCTCGCCTTATTAACTTGGGTGTGAAATTTGTCGGATAAGACGAAAGAAATTTGTCTCTCGTTGCCAACTGCTCGAGGTTTAAAGTAATGAGTTTATGTTGAGAGGAGAGTGATAATGATTGGCGTGGAATGCTTGAAATCTTTCAAAATGACGAGGAAATTGCAATCGACGATTAGTACAAAGAACGAAAGGAGAGGAGGAAGAATCGCCTCGCGTTTATTTCGCGCAATTGTTCGACGAACGCTATTTACAGCGGAGCCACGAGTGACATTAATGCGAGCTTTCTTGTCATTTTCCGAGATAAAATGCATCACGTGTAGCAGCGCCAATTGAGCCGATGAAAATCAAAAAGTGTCGGGTGTCATTCACATTACTTCGAGAAGAATTGGCGCACTAGTTGAGCGATAAAACTTCGTTTATCTCCATCGGACAAGAGATATTCAAGCCTCGGCGAGTACACCAACGTAAATATAATCATTGCACTGGTTAGTGGACATTGACAATTCTTAGAACTTTATGCTCGTGCTTTCGCTGAGTTGCATTATATGATTGATATTACTTCGACAAAAAGGCCTTCTTTCATTCCAATTCATTTCTCATTACTGAGATTATTTATACCACCTTTTTAAATGACGTCGAATTTATTCTGCCGAACAAAACTCCATTTCAATGATGGGAGCGCTCGAGTCAATTGCACATTGCCAACCAACACCAAGCCCCCAATAAATAGACAATCTGGCATTGTTATTAAAATCCTAGCCATCGTGAATAAAGAAGATAAATTGAGCGAAGATGAGAGTGGCATTGCCACGTCGAACACCAGTCGAATACTTTTTGCCCCTCCCACCAAACAATCACCGACCAGCACTTTCATATAAACATCGGAAGCTAAAAAGAGCCAATGGACGACAATAAGAGCATAGGAAAGAAGAGGGAAAAAAAACGTATAAAACGCGCGCATTGGCACTCGATGTGGAATATAGTGGGTGGGTGGGGGGAGTGTAGGCACACGTGCGCGTCGCCCAGAAATTCCATGAAAATACGGGACGATGCAAGAGCCACAATGCCTGGCGGCGGTTGACTTAATTTCCGGCATTCTGTGGGCCGGAAGCCAGTAGGGCCCAAGTTGGAAAAAACGAAGACGCGAGGATGGCTTCGTGCCAACTAGGTTGGCGCAGTCGCAGGTGACGCACACGTTTTCGGCTCTCGTGAGCAAGTAGCCTCACCCAACCCAACCCGATCTCAGGCGATGCAGCCTCCTCTCCCATCAGTGGACCCTCGCGAGATGGGCTAGGCTTAAGGTCAGGGCCCTGTGGGGGCATTTAAAGCGTCAGCGGGGGGGGAGTGATTTCGCGCTTTAAAGATGCTTGGGGAACAAATAGTAAGACTTGGTGCATTTGGGTTGAGATGCTCGAGATGTTCCAGTTTAGGGTGGGATAGCTCACGACCTTCTTTACCGGCAGGTGAGGGCGATATTTATGGTTTGCTGGCGGTTAACCGTACGTTATGCTAATGGCTCTGCAGTTTTTAATTGGCCTCCGCTGCAAGACAATGAGATTTTCAATGCAAATTATTGTGCAAAGTTCTCCCAAACGATAGTACGATGAATAAATACGATATTATGATAAATAAATTTCTAGAGCTGCCTGACTGTAAAATAATAACACTGCCCACGACTAACAACGGCGAGCGAATCTTAATAAGCCAGCGATGCACTCGTTTGCTGCAATTGAGGTCCGCTTGGAGCAAATATTGATTGTCGCGCGGGCACGCGTAATGGGTGTCGCATGGCATACTTAGTCCCGTTGTCAATACGCGGCCGAATCCAATGTCGAGTCGAACTCTGCTGTCCGTCGCTCGCTCTCGTAGACGAGGTATACGAGGTATAGCCGAGGAGGCCGGGAGTTTTCAATAATAAAAGCCCAAGGCGGCCCCAACCCCAGGGTCCTCCTGCGATCAGCCCATCGCGATAGAGCCCGAGAAATTCCACCTGCTCTAACGTCCCAAGCTTTTAATTCCAGTCACTCTCCCCCCTTCTTCCTGATCCCCGAGCGTCACGCGCGAGCTCCTCCTCTGGGGTGAGGGGCACCACTGGCCGCGCATTTTCCCGCTTCCGTCGCCGGCCCCGGGGGCTTCGAAAACCCGCTCGTAATTCAGTGCAGCGGGATTCCGTTTGCTCATTACGGCGTGCAGCAACCGAAACCTTTTTAGAGCCAAGTAGGTCGTGTGTACATACGAGGGAGCACTCCCGGGCGATCCGACGACCCTCCGCAATTACATCGTTTGCGGGTTATCAAACTCAAAGGCCCTCCTTCCTTAGCTCTATTACGAGGCAACTTTGTACTCGTACCCCTCATTTTCCAGCTAAATTCACGACGGAGCTTCGGGGCTTTGATTCCTCCCAATAATTGCACACTACTCCCGGGGGGGAGAGTGGGAGGTATCGGAGGAGCTCCTCGTAATAATGAACTTGATACAGGGCGCGAGCCTCCAAGTCGGCCTCGTGCGCATTTTACAAAGTGTAATAAAGTTGCCCGTTGGAGGGTCGATGGGATGGCTAGGTGTCGCGCTATCCATATCTCGAAGCTCCATAATCATCGGCTTCAATCGAAATTAACGCTTAAGCGGCCTTTCTAGCCCCGCCGTGAAAGATTCGCTCCCCCTCCCTCCCCACCCACATAATAATAGCACGATAAGGGCGAACGAAAATCCCCGACTCCACGCCCCCGACTCTCACAGCTCGAGTACACGTGCTTAGCTAATCGCCTAGCGGCTTTCGCTCGCTTCCTCTCTCTCTCTCGCTCGGCTTGCAATTCTCATGGCTATCGCCAGCGGCAATTACCGCTAGAGCGGCCAGCAATTGAAAGAGGGCAGCTCTTCCATTAGTTGCCGGCCCAAGTGTCGCTGCCTTTCGCGCTCTCGGCCCGTGGACAACAACCCCGAGATTACGTGGCCGGGAGTGGGGGGCAATTAAAAGCCGCTGTTATGAGCAGTTGAGCCACGCAAACAATTACTCGGGCGTTAACGACCGGCGCATCGAATCGTGCGCCTGCTTATCGCGGACCGCAGCCGTCCTCCTCCTCGTTATTGTTATTGCCCATGTTGTTGTTGTTGCTGCTGCTGTTGGTGCTACTGCTGTTGTTGTTTCAGGTACGGGAGGCTCATTTTCGGAGGCAGCTTCGCTTCATTGGCTTCATCACGCACGGGACTATTCTTGCTTTACCAGTGCGTGATTGCCTCCTTTTTTGCGCATTGCGATCGGAATGGCAATTTAAGGCTCGGCTCTGCTGCTGCTGCTGCAGTGCGATTATTTATACGGCCTTTGGCACGCGCAATTAGACTTTCTTGGGGCTTACTCGAGGCCCTCGATGGACATTAAATTGGCTTACATTTACCAACTGATTTTATTAATTCAGAATTTTTTGGCACTTTCGACGTTAATCCCCAGAAGGAGAAGGAGAGAAAAGAATGCCAAGGATAATTGCGCGGTAAATTGATTCGTGCATGGCGTGTTTCGTGATTGAATTAACATTGGCTCTCATTTGTAGACTCGAGAATTTTTCACGATTAACATTCTATTAGGCAAAAGCAAAACCCGTAAATTTATTCAAGATTGTTCAAATAACGAGCGGCATTCAGTGCTCTCACCTCAATAGAAGACAGCAAAATATTTAACAGTGAAATGTCGAACGAAGGTAGACTTTCGACAATCATAGTTACCCGTTTCACATACTTATGTAGCTTTTGTAGGCAAACAAAAGTCACGTACGCCATGAATATTAACGCACATTCTGTACATTATGTACATCTCGCGTACGATACGTACGAAAAATATAAGACTTAGGGCCCAATGTATTTGAAATTGTGAAAATTGCCAGCAGTTACGCTTCACTTGCGCCCAACAATAAATGATGCGAAATTATGCCGCGTTTACTTGGCAAGGAAATCAAAGGCAAACGTGTGGAAATGCTGCGAATATACATATTTACGGGACATTGAAAAATAAGAAGCTCGTCACACACATTGTAGGAGAAGTGCACTGGGATTGCGGCGAATTCGACGAACAGTGTATGTAAAAGGTGGAACTTTTATTGGGGATGCGATTGCCGGTGGGTAATCGATCCGCAATGAAACTGCTCGTGACTACCCACCGAGTTCCTCGAAAAGCACATACGCGCGCTCACTTACACCCACCCACCCGCAAACAGACATACGCGCGCGTACATAAAGTAATTCCTTCAATTTCCGTTGATCTTGGGAGGAAGCGCTTTGTCCGCGATATTCCACGCCGCAATTGTACTTTACCATTGGGAAAACGAAAGGAAAAAATTTGCTACTTAATTGCACTCATCTCGCGCACTCATTGTTCGCGGCTGATTTATAATCATTTGCCAAACGCGGATACTACGAGGCACAATGCATGCGTAACGCGTGCCTCTATTCTACACGGACTTTTCGTCCTTTTCACCATTTCGCAATTAGTCATATTGGCGGTACGTAGGATTTTTCCAATTACTCGCGCTTCCACGCTGTTCTTAAGCTCAAACTGAGACGTAGGAATTGGCTCGTAATAATACCAAGCGCACTTACCACGAACATTTCCATTCGTATAATCGAATTTCGATTTCTTCACATAGAGACTGGACGTGCGCAAAGAATAATTTACATTACCTGCTTATTACACCGAACGCTTGAACATTTATTTCCCGTACAATTAATGCAATGTGAAAGATCGTTTATTGAATGAATAATTAAAAAGAGGGGAAGTATAGCGGTTGCCATTGGTTTGGATCTTGGATTAGAAATATTCCTGTTAAACTCGTTAATTAATAGAATATATCAATCCCCGTACGAGAAATGTAAATTTCTATTTTTACATCCATCCGTGTAAGCGGCTTACCAATGCATACGCTTTCATAATTTGCAATCGTAAATCTCGGATTTACATTAAATAAAATCATGCGCAAAAAGCAAATCAGGCTAAAATTATTACAAAAAACAAAAAAAAACAAAAAAAAATAGAAGAAAAAATAGAAGGAAAGCAGCATAATATAGTACTTGCCATCGAAATTATTTGTTTGAAAAATATTTCGAAAAATTGAGGATATACATTGAGAAAATTCAATTGGTTAATAATATTACTGGTTAAGTAATGGAGCCTTATTAACCTGATTATTGGTACATTATATTTTATATTTTACCAACAGGATGACAGTTTACATACTAATTCACCGAAACGCTTCGCCAACTAATATCATCTACCAAAGAAAAATTGAGCGAAATAATGTTTGTTGTATTATCAAAGGCCTTTTCCACATACAAAAGTAATAATTGTTGTTCAATATTCGCATCTAAAACTCCATTTCATTATATATAATTCATCGAAGCCTTCTCTCAACATACTCGTCGACAAATGAAAACTTGCTTCGTTCGTTCGATCTACTTATCATTTTACGCGTTGCCATAAATCAATCGATAATTTCAATGTTCTGTAATATTGTTGCCATGATACCCGAGCTTAATAAATAAAGTCTCGAATTAAGTGCACGATTCTATACTACATACTAATTACTTGCCGTTAAAAAGTTTCAATTTATAACAGCAACATCCAGAAGTTGCTTATTGCAATCTGCGCATGCGCTGATAAGTAACCTTACCTCCGCCAATCGCCAAACAATCCAACTTTTACATTATCGCGCCCAACAACACGCCGACTTCCCCCGAGATAACCAGAAAAATCGCTAGACACACATCGCGCCCATCCCCCGCAACATATTCCATTACAACCTACAACCCTTGACAATCCTCCTTTTCCACCTCGTTTTCCACCTCGTTTTCCCTTGGCCAGGTCTCGCAGAAGTGGGCCTCGTCGTAGGGCTCGCGACCCCTCGCACAGCCTCGCGTAATTGGCCGTCGGAAGCGCATTTACAACCGCGGCATCCTCTGCCCGCTGAGGAGGACGAGGGGCCGACGGTGGTGAGCGGGGGCGGGAGGGGGAGGTGGGGATGGGATGTATGCGCGGGCGCGAACTCGGAGTTTGTCGGAGGCGCTGTTGGCGCTGGTCTTTGATGTCTTGGGGAATCGCTGGACGGCAATAGGCGTGCAATACGACGACGGAATGGATTTCCTAGTGGGACGACGAGTACGTAAGACTGCGTACTGGCTGCATGAGTCGATCATGTTTGCTGGAGTGAGAGAGGAATGCGCATCGCCTATATATATATATATATGTGCATTTTTGTGGAAGTGCGCTATTCCCTTGATGCGCTCGATTATTCCTTTCTTGCTTAATGGACAAATTTTGTAGCATTCGAAGGGGAATTACTTTGCATACTTTTATAGTAGCGATAGTGCTGGGAATTAAATTTCTTGTTGGCGGCCTACAGGCACTTGCGCTATAACTGCAATTTTATTTATGAAAATTGAAGACTCGGCAGGCTGCTCACTCAGCTACGAATCTTCAGGTTCGTCAGGCCAGTGCAGTGCGATTTTCCAAAATCCTCGCGATGGATTGATGGATAATAATGACGTTTGGAGGATAAAAAACTTACTATCTGAATGTAAGAGAGCATTACTGTTAACGCGTGTTGGAGACTTTGATATTCACTCGTCACGATATCGTCACGATATCCCTATAAAAATGCATCTCCGCTTAAAGCAAAGACAGAGGGAGAGAGAGAGAGAGAGAGAAAGGAAAAAAATCCCACTGCCTAGATTATGTAATGAAAATAGTGGCAATGGCGAGACTCTCAATGCTTTATAATCGTCAAAGCGTCGATCATTCTGGGAACATCGCGGAACGCCACTGTTGCAATTCATCGCAACACTCGAGGCATTTTATATCGCCAATGAAGAACAATTGGCCGTGAGAACGATGCGAAGGACAGAACGATAGCGATGAAAAATCTCACCATTTTCCCCGTGAAAAATTAAGGGGCAAAGAGACACGCACCAATCTTTTTCCCATCTCACTCCTCCTCGTTGCACCAGATATCATCATTTTTTTTTTGCATTGTTGCTTACGCCATCGCAAATAGGCGCCCCAGGACTGTGTATTAACCAGCATCGAGGGAGATTGGAATTTAATTCCATGCCGAATGAAACTGCGCTTCTCTCCATTCCTCGCACTCGAGATGACTTTCTCAGAGGATGCCTCGGGCATCCTCATTATTAGAGGCGAAATGTTAATGTTTCGAGCACAATAGTGGCGATGAGAATAAATGACGTGCTTAAGCTCCACGTTTTTCATTCGCCATTCGCCAAGATTTACCAAGACACGTGGAATTAGCCACGTCAAAGGTGCTTCGCCATAAACCTCATATACTTGAGAGATATCGCGTATTTATTGATAAGTTACCTTTTAGTTAAACCTTTACAGCTATCACAATATTAATTAAGTACGTGTGATCTATAGACTATTTAACAACCATTTCGACCAACTTGCCATAATAATTACTGTTTTATTCATTATTTTCGACTATTTATTGAAAGTATTATGACGCAGAAGCCACTCGAAAGCCATGGTTACGTACTCGTCACTTGAATTATAAATCCTTCAAAGCTTTCTTATGAGAGGGACCTCGAGACCCCAGGTTGAACGCAACAAGCCAACTCCCCCTCCCCCACCAGAGTGCACCAATTTCCCTACGAGAGCCGTTGAACCTCCAGCTAGGAGTGGGAGTTGCGTAAGCTTCCCAGTAATATCCGGATGGCAGTCGGAGGATGCGTGGATTTATAAGGTCGGAGTAAGCGGCAAGGAAAGACCTTCGAGTTTGGCGCGGCCTTGGTGGAATCGCTCATCGAGGATAAGCGAATTTCACGCGCGAGTATTATTTTGCTTATGAATAGCGACTCGCCGCTCGCGACTTTATCCCGAGGATGAAAAGAAAGCTCCCCTGCCCGTATGTCGAGACAATTCTATCTCCGACTTTCCTTCCCTTCTTTCAATCCACGACTTTCCTTCCATCATTGTACTGCCGTACATTCATTCCTATAACCCTGATGTTATTGTCGAGGTTATTGTGTACAATGTTAATTGGGACTCGGCTTGAGGTTACAGAGTTTACGCTCCTACCACCTCCCGATATTACTCTGCCGACAACAATAATTCTTTCACGACGCGTACGCCTAATTACTTTTATCGGCTCTGTTCCTCGTGTGCCTCCGATGATTGATGCGTGGAATGCATTTTGCACTTGGGGAAATGGGA
This sequence comes from Ceratosolen corneri, assembly GCA_030522565.1. NCBI lineage: Eukaryota > Metazoa > Arthropoda > Insecta > Hymenoptera > Agaonidae > Ceratosolen > Ceratosolen corneri. The sequence continues at coordinate 12,099 of JAPYYT010000759.1, read as the reverse complement.
AAAGTGGTGCGACGCGAATCGATCGGTTAGCCGACGGCAATACTTCTTGCGCAATTGGTAAATGTTGGTAAGCATAAATGCATTTTGCGTAATCATACGGATGGCTGAGCTGCGTAACGTTATTATTGCATTGACGACCGAAGGAATACGGCTGGAAGCCTATACGACAATTAAATTGATAAAATTTTCAAAGTTTTCTAAATCATCGCAGCCGTATTTCCTTCGACAGCCCGGCAGAATCAATAAATAATGCAAGTCCTTCGTAATTCGTAAATCCACGATCGTCGACAATTCGGAGATTGAGAGACGAAATTGAACGTATTTGCTACTACATTGGCTACCAGTTTCAACAATTTATAACAATTTATAGCCCCGAAAGGCACGCCTTTTAGAATAATAATACGCCATTTATGAGCGGCCGCTCTCGTCTGCGTAATGCAAACGATAAATGCCCGCATAGCTCGGAGGCGCGATATATGGGCCACTTATGGAATTCTGAACGCTAATTAAGATATTTCCTTAATTACCGGCTGCTGCAGCTCCATCTCTCTCTCTCTCTCTGTGTCGCAATATAGGCGCCCCGAGAGAGAAAAGAAGTCGTGTGGATTTTTACAGAGATAGACGGGCGGTCTGTTGAATTGGTATTGGTAGAGCTCTGCAACAGCCCATTGGACGAATGATTTTATATAAGAGATGGCATTTGGATTTTATTTGGAGTTGAAGCCTCCTCGTACGTCTGATATTTGTACTAAAAGTGCCTCGAATTTATTGGATGCTCCACTGTTTGAGAATATTTAATGCATAGAGAGAGTCTACCTCGCGCCCATACTTACGTGAAAAACTTTTCAGGCTTGTTGAGGCAATTGTTTTTGTCTACGTTGTAAGTGCTTTATTTGCTCTTTAATTACTATTATGATGAAGTTTAAATTACTCGTCCTGAGTCATTACGATATTTTCAATGTATTCACGGTATTTCACGAGACTTTCAAACTCATTACAAGCTCAAACAACTCGTTACATGATTTGGAGTTGGAGCACAAAGTGCCAGCCAAAGAGTATATTCTGTCGACGTAAAAAAAATTATTACATAATACATTTATTGGCGGGGGGGCACACGGGGGGGTGAATTTTACGAGAGTAATTTAATATATAGAGACCAACAATGGACAATCATTATTGACCTTAGTGTAGATGCCCAATGTAAATGTGGATGATAACTTGTGTATTATAGACAATTTGCTTCGATTCTAAATAAACAATCTGATTAGAAATTCGATTCCAAATTTAGGGCAAAAAGTAAAGAGTGCGTGCATCATAAAAAGTAGGCAAATGAATGGATATGTCATGTTGTCATTGTCAAGGAAGAAAATGTTTATAGTCGATCGAGGAATTGAGCGTTAAAATATTTCAACTAAAGTAGATAATAATTTTCGTTGGTCGTATGGAGTAAAAATTCCATTCACGTTTACAAATAATCTTTACTTTAAATAAAGAGGTAACACCACAAAGTACACGAACAATTGAAATTCGCACGCTTCGTAATCAAATGGGCAAGTTAACGTGGCAGCATTTTATCCGAAAAATTAATTTATACTTCACGGGACGCCAACCAGCCAACCACAAATAACTAATATTCAATGCTCACAGAATGAAAAATCTTCCAAATCATAAATATCTATAGGTCAAGCCTTACTTTTCAAAGAACGTTGCTCAAGAATTAACCTGATTCACAGGCACATGACGTCAATTGGCGATGAGACACGAGACTTGGTATACAAAACTGTCACACGCATATATACGCGCTTAACTGCCTTTATGTTGAAAATCTATCTAAAACAATAAGGACATTCTTTGAGTGTGTTGAGCTTACGTTGAGCGAAACTCGTTGCTCTACAGTTGGAATATCATTTAAGTGAAATTGAATGTGTTTCGTCATATAAAAGTGATAATTGGTTCTAATATTACCATGACCGTTTATTCCCGCATTTTTTCAAATGAATCCGATCCATTCGACACTATTCCACACGAAGCCTACTCATATTAACGCACATACATACATCGAAAGCATTAATTGACAGTCACGTGTACAGTTAAAGTCATAATTCATAAGATATTTATTTGCGTAAAAACTGCTCTGTTCTGCCTGTACAACAATTTTCTGCCAATGTATGCTTTGAATAATCCATTAAAATTCACGGCAACCACTATGACTGGAGATTTACTGGGAGAGAACTTTGAAGAGTTTGCGCGTAATCTAAAGTGGAATATCCTGTGGATAAAAATACAAATGAAATGGAAAATATAATTAAGAAATTACAGCGTTTACGGCTTTCAGAAAAATCATGTGTAAATTACTGTACGCTAGAGGTCGCTTAATTCATGTCATTTCTAAATTTTACAATACAATGCATTTGGTAATCTATGAATTATGTTGTGAGCATACTTGCGCCCAGAATCTTCCATCTTGCTTCCGTGCTTCTTTTTAAACAAAAGTCATTGCTTGTGACAAGGTGGCTATTAGTGTTACTGCACCATCATAAAGTGAGTTTGGCTAGATTTTATTATACGAGTTGGAGTACAATAAAACGTATAATGGCAATATACATGCATAGGAGCTGCATATTTATGAACATGCGATGTAATAATTATGCCTCGCATTTCAATTAAAACCATTTTACTGTGAAAATACACTTTTTCACTTGCATTTCTTCCCCGAAATATGTCCACATTGCCGTCGAACTCTGTATTCTCTTCCTAGCGAATATTTTCCATTCTTAGGCTTTTCGACAACAATGTCGACTACAATTTCTATGGAGTAGCCTCAGTAGCCACATGTCAAATGACAATGTTCGCACCTCACCTAATAAAATCCGACATTTAGAGATTAATAACGTACTTTATCAATCGCTCCGGTCGGATTAAAAATACTGTTCATCTATGCTGTTTTTATGCCGCGCTGACAATAAAATTTGCACTTCTATACATCAGTGCTTCGATAATGCATTCGAGATCTCATGAAATATTCAATGCCGCGTCCAAGTTCGAACATGTGTACCAACTGCCTGCGCTGCATGACAATGAAACGTAATAAAATTGCCTAAACTCCTAAGAGGCTTGTCGGCCACCACATTCAAATGAAATATCGCAATTCGTATCTGAACATGGCTTTAATGGCCTTCCGTGTTGTCGCTGTGGCTGCTTTTACAGCGTGCTTACATAGAATTAATGGCCGTAAATTAAATCTTAGCCTTCATTGATTTACTTTAATAACAGCCACCGCGCGAACGGTAAATTAATGACAAGTATTTTGACAATTGATGCGCTTCCCAACACGAGCACCTACACACGCGTTGCCCGAGCTCTCGACTCACAATCGCAAGTGAAACGAAAACACGAACGGCGAGTCCCAATCCCCGAAATTATACACACATATATCGCGCGCGAGTAATAAGCGTAATAAAAAGTACTTTCCCCAAAGTATGCCAGTCATTTGCATAATTTGCATAATGCAGGCACGCCATCTGTCTGCTGAAAAACAAACGCTACAAACAATTTGCTCTTCGTAGCGCAGCGTCACGAGGGATTTATCCGCTGCATCTTACGTAACTCTACTAACTGCATTTAAGACAATTAAAACACAGAGTTGTCCCTCAATCGATAAAAAAAATTGTCAATCATCACGTGCAATACGATCTTCAGGGAGAGGCCAGAGCTCCCCTCCCCCCGAACTCGCCCATTACGATCGAAAAGCTCGTGGGCAACGAGAGCAAGTACTACAGCCGGCCAGACTGGCAACTGCACATACATAATCATCACGTGACGCCCGAGGCACTTGCATCGACGAAATTGACTGCGCTGGTGCTCGTCGGAAGGTCGTGGGCGCGCGCGCGCGCCGCAATAACAAATGGCCAAGTCGTAGCCGAGGCCGTGCCTTTTTTGTGTCCCGGCTGGTCCAGCTGATCAGTCGTTTCGCGTTCCCAGAAGGGGACGTGGGAAGCGTGCACATGTGGCGGGGAATGGGTGGCGCCGGAGCACGTGTGTGCGAGCCCTCCGAGGAAAGTCCCGTGCGTGTCGTCGCCGCTCATTCGGGCATTCCAGCGCGGAAAGCCCCGAGCCTCCATTGGCTGCCCGAGCGCTTTTCTTTTCTTTGGCGCCCGAGGGAAAGTGGCCCGCGCGCACCCCCGTGGGATCCTCGGCGAACTTTTGTTGACCGAGGACGCCCGGATTTTTAATCGACCCCGGCTGCGCTCCCTCCCTCTCTCCTACCCCCCCGACCATTTCTTCTACGTGGGTAACTGTCGTCGGCCAATTGTTTCCTCGCTCCTGGCTTTTATGGGCCACTTGCACCTCCTTCTTTCCCCTCCTTCTAACCCCTCCTTTTTCGCCCCTTTTTTCGCTCCTTTTCGCTCGAGACAGATCCAGCAAAGAATTCATCGACTGCAATTGTAGTTGGCGCATAGAGTGCCGCTGCATCCTTAAATTAATTCAACTACTGATTGATGTAAGGCTATCTGCCTTATTCAAAACACGATATTATTATGCAAAGAGCCACACTTTTCTACTGTTTTGCTAAACTTTTGAATTGCACGATTTGTTGTTTTTTTCTCCGGATCGCCCGAAAAATGCAAATTTTACTGGGAAGTTGGCCGTGGGTCTATCTATTTGTGACGTGGGTTCGACGCAAAACAATCAGATGCAAGGCAATTTTCCATTACGATGAGCGAGTGTCGCCGTAAACAGTGTAATGGTAATTCGAGGACAATTATGGCTCAGTTGGGCAACCGAGAACAAAAGCAGATCGACTAGTCCGTTAAAAGAAAGCTTTCGCTTTTCATCGCTCGACGAAATTGAAACTGTTTCTCTTCGCGAAATCCCGCATTCCTGCCAAGGCCATCGCCCAAACACTCCCAACGTAATACTTGAATTAGACTGCGCTTAATAAATTGGAGGCTTTAATGCATTTGTGTTAGCTCGATATCGTGTTAACAGACCGGCCGAAACTAAGTTAATCCTCGAGTTAGCTTGAGGAGGTCGAGTACGGGCTTCACACGATTGCCTCCGACGACAATGAAACGGCAAATATTTACTCGCCTCGCTCAAGGCCAACCTGAAAACTAACCGAGAGCAAGCGGTAAGAATACACGACCGGGCATCTCGGGGCTTTATCGAGCAATCGAGTGTATCATCCGCTAATTTCCAAGCGAAAGGAGGGAGGCTCGGGCTCGCTCAATAAACACACCGAGGGAAACAACTCGAGCGGCCCCGAACCCCGCTACCAACATCCCATCAACGAAAAATCCACGCACTCCACACAAACTGGCCCACAAGCCCACCTAGCCCCACCTCTGTTTGCTTCCATTACACGCTTCTCGCTCCCTCGCGGCCCACTTCCCATAATACGCGCGTCGCTTCCCACGCCCGCTCGCCCGCCCCTCCTCCTGCGCCACTGCGTGCACGGAAAAGCAAGAGGAGGCCTCCTCCTCATTACACATGCGCGGGGAGGCGCGTTTCGCGCGAGCGCCGCTCGGCCGAGAGATGAGACGCGGGAGGAGGAGATTGTCGAGGAGCGAGGATCTCGGAGGTGCCGATGTGCTGGGAATCCGAGCTAATCAGTCCCGTGCTCCTTCCAACCTCGGACTCGGCGTACTTTTTGGGGCGAAGCGTCGCGCGGGAGGTGCGAGGCCAATTAGCGACACTTTGTATGAGCGGGAGCGCCGATGCCAAGTGCGCCGACTATGCGCACTGAATCACGCAGCCGCTTTGTCCGGCCTGCCACAGAATGCGCCGGGGACAAGCGAGAAGAGGAAGAAGCGACAGCAGCAGCAGAAGAACAAGAAGAAGAAGAAGAAGAAGAAAAAGACAAAGATGCCTCGGGCAGTGCGCGCGTTTAATCGCGAATGCAGTCGGACTCTGCTTTACACTTTTTCGGGAGACGCGCGCGCGATATTTATCCGCGCGTAACGTCTTTGTCGACGCGCTTTTTATGGGATGCGCGTGGACCGGAATACAGATGGGGGTGGAGGGGAGCATCTTGGCGGGGGGAGGTTGTTACGAGAGAGGAGTGAGCGTTTAGTTAAAGTGTGGAGTGGCGCTATTGTCGAGGCGCTCCAGTTCGCTTATTCGTCCCGCGACTTATAATTAATCACCAGGGCTCATTATTTGCATCTCCGGTGATGAAATGTGGGGAGGGTCTGCGGTGTTACGAATAGCCTTTTTTAGCCATTTTAATGGAGGGAGTATCGCATTGGTTGGCGTACTCAGCCTGAGCAACTAGGCCAGTCGAGGCGCAACATCATAGAGGCATTTCAATTGGATGTGTAACCGATTATTTCTCGCATTACATAGATAAAGCATTGGAGTTTCTTAGTCACTATATTAAAAGAATGTCCACGTAGGAATGGAGGGGTGGGGCGCTTGTGGGGGGGTACATTAAAACTGTATACACAATGAAAACGTGACGGGGCGGATGCCTTTATACAGCCGCGAGTATCGGGATGTTAAAGTTTGAAGGCCGTGTTTGAGGTGAGGAGGGAGGGAGCGGGCGCTGAGATGAGCATTCGAAAATAAAAGAGGAGAGGAGATTCGATGCTTGGAATACAAAGTTATCGTGCGTGGATTTCAGGGAAGGTAGCGAAAAATAAACATGTCTCGCAACACTTTCTACTGGGCTGGCGATGAGACGTTGCCTGCAGCCGACGTGAAAGAGCGATTTCTGTTGAGAATTCCCGTATAATCCAGCACAACCACAATAAAATTCGATTCTTGGCAAGGGCGGAAAAACTATGGTAATTAGTAATTTATCAATCAATTGTGTATTATATAGTGCGCAGGATAGGCCAATTTTTAACGGAAAAACATGTCGGTATATGAAGAGAATGGAGGTAGTAGCTTATAGAGTGACAACCACATACAAAGTCTTCTTCTTCACGACGAAAATTCTTCTTTACTTTCAAAGCAATTTTTCAAGCAGTTGCGAAAGATATGCGAAACCCTTCCAAAGCCCATTATCGAAGCTATCACTTATAATGCTCGTCGAAACAATGTCTGCGTATATCATTTCAAACAATTGAATAATGCACGCACACGCGCCCAATAAGATTGCACTCTATTGAATCCAGGAAGGTTTAGCCTCGGGCTATTGCTCCACAATCTCTGTATTGTGGATATATGCGTGCACTTAATGGCCGAAGCTGAAGTCCGTAGTATTGGCCGAGTGGCCGCTACATCCTTTGCAAAAGAAGGAGCAGATGAGATTGTGGGGGAGCCGTGCTCGAGCGTCGAGAGGAAAAGCCATCGATGAGCTTTATGAATTTGAAGGAGGCCGAGTGAGGAAGGCCGCTATTGTCTTGGCGGCACCGTCCAGCGCAAGGCTATTCGGTCCTTGGGTCTGAAATGGTGAGTGGCAGGTCGATTCGCGACACCCCGACACGTCGTCCGCGTCGCTGAGAAAGAAGCGAGCCGGTAATTGCCGGGGCATGCCACCAAGGAAAAAGCGGGGGACGAGTCCGAGCCGTCGGTGGGAGAGAGAGAGGCGTTGGTGTACGTAGGACACCCCTTCCCCGGACTCGCCTCCTCGCATTTCCCAAAGTCGAGTGGGTCACTAATTCCACGGGGCCTACGTTCGCGAAAAGGGGCTGATTTTTCCTCGGGGGCAGCTTCGTGCGAGGAGGGCGTCTACTCGGAGGGCGTTGGATTTTCCTTTCCTTTGTCTAGAGGTGGGCTGGTTGATTCAGCTGCGGCACTGATACCGACGTCTGTCCAAGGAATGTTGGGAATGAGTTCCCGAAAGATTCCCGATGAAGGGCGTGTGTCGAGTGGGATTTCGGAGTGAGCGTCGGCTGAGACTCACTCGAGCGTCGCCGTCGGCTTGCTTAATGCAGATTTCATGATACTAGGCTCAAAATAATTTCTTAGTATCGTAAAGTACTCGGAGCTACGATGCCTAGTCTTGGGGGAGAAATCGATTGAATGTAATGCATCTTACGTATTGGCGAGTGACGTCAGAGTCCTGTCTTCTAGCTCATAAAGGTACCACGGTTAATCGAATGTAACTCACCTGAAACAAACAAAATAATAAGGCTATTAGGGATAAAATAATTATTAGCTAAGAGACTTTGAGAGAGAGCTGTTTAAGGCATGGAGTATGTACGTTGAAAAGTGCCGTGTAAGGATGTAGGGAAAGAGTGAAAAGCTCGTTCGTAGAAATCTTGGGGAGCTTAAATTATTGGCTGAGTGAGAGAGAGAGAGGTGGGAGGGAGTAATGAGAAGCATCGCTTAGGGCGACTCTCTTTCTTCTCGGGAAACGCTCCTCTCGTTCCATAGTCATCGGGGGCCAACGTGAATTATTGCACAGCCGCAGCAGCGACCAGCGAATGTCGCAAAAACACGCCTACTTGGGGCCTCTCTCTCTCTCTCTCTCTCGCGCGCGAGCGCGCCGATCCCGCGTCGTGCACGCGAAATGACTTTGGCGTTTTTGCCGCACCTGTCGCGCCTTCCAATCGCCGAGCTGTCAGGCCTTTTTCCCCGAGCGGAGAAAACGCGGCTTTCGCCCGAGAAAAAGCCTCCTGACAAACGCGACGAGCTTCTTTCAAACTCGGATAATCATTACTTGGAAGAGGGGCAAGGGGTGCGCAAATAAAGTATCATTGGCCTCTAAGCGACGGCGTTCCCTCGGCATTTTAGAGGCGAGTTACCGAGCGCTCAGGCTCGGCCGGTTATTTTAGCGTGAGCACCGCCGGCATTCAATCGCTAGATTTGCCTTAGTGCATTCATTGCAATGGAATGCATAAATTTATTATTTGTATGAGGAGTGCGCGAGTGGTAACTGTTTCTCGATTTCCTCTTCTTTTTCTCCGCATTGCCATTATACGGAGGAGCATCGCCAACTCGTAACCGCAACCCTACCATTATTTACGCTGCTTTCCATTATCCGACCTAGCGAATATTATTACACAAGTGCAATAAATTAATTACGCTTCGGTAATTGAACGTCTCGTGTGACGAATTAGTGAGCTTCGTCTGTGGCGTCAAGTGAAATATTGGCTGGACATGTATTTCTCGATGCCTGCACGAGCACGTTATTAGAAGATGTTAAGAAAAAAGGAGAAAAGGCAGAGAGAGAGAGAGAGAGAGAGAGAGAGAGAGAGAGAGAGAGAGAGAGAGGGAAATAATTTTTTGAACAGGCTTCATTAAAAATGAATTATTCCAAATAAAGTATTGGTGACGAGGGCCGAGAAGCATCCCGACTCCCTAAGGATGTCAATAAAATCCCAGCTGCTCAGTCATAAAAACTTTGCCTATCTCCAGTCTTTTTCATGCAGACGACACGACCGTTCGCCCATTAAAATTAAAGCAATTAACAGTCATTCCACTAATCATTCCCACGTAATAAACGGCCTCGATTACTTGCCATTACTCGCAGCAGGCCCAAGTGCCCTTGCAATTTATCGCCACCCTTGGCGCACAATAAGATGCCCGATCCGGCATCCAGTGTGACCGTCGAAAGTTATCAACGAGAGATTCTCGACGATTAAAATGCCGTCCCTCTCTCTCTCCTCTCGCCCTCGTCCCCCCGCCGCCCTCATCCCACACCACCACCACCGCTCCATAGCGTAGAGTCTGGTTGCGCAGCACTAGATGCGTACCTTGGATGCAGATGAGGCGCGATTAAGCGGAGCGGGAACAAAGCGCAGCATAGGAGAGGAGAAAGGCCAAGTGGCTGGAGCGAGAGGTAAAGTCGTCTGGGAGTTGGAGGTAAGGTCGAGCTAGATCGCGCTCAGCCAAAGGTCCGTGGGAAGTGAATAGCGCGAGTGAGAAGTACGAGAGTGCCGACGCTCGCGTGCTCAATCCGCATGCAACATTTATCTTACAATTTTAAGGAACATTGAGCTACGAACTGAGAGTAGTCAACAAGTTGAGTGAGCTGGGATAATGTTATTTACGATTTGTTATTATATTCCAGTAAATATAAGGTGCATTCCGATTATTTAAAAGATTGTATAAAAGAGGCGTATTTATTGAGAGGGAAAGTATTGGCGAAGCGATACATCATCCTCCGAAGCCGTGCCGTTCTGTTTTGATAAAACAGCTCGCTTGCTTGCCTCGCTATCCAAATCATTCTCTCAAATTTACATGCGTAAACTGAAAAGCCAGCCATAATTTTAAGGAGGCTTTTTGTCCGTAAAAAGGAGCAAAAGTAATGGCTGGGAACAGGTTTGACAGCTGGGGGGAGGGGTTCACTAATTAACAGGGTGTTAGACAGCCATAATCGCTTCGTGAATTTATTATACCAAACCCAAACATCTGACAAACTCGGAATGCTTATCTAATCGATCTATCTAAAGACGTGATTTTGAGGGTAAAAAATAGTGTCGGAATTTCGGACGCCATAACGATGAATGATTACAGTATAATAAATGGCCGACAACTACGACGACCCAACAACAACAACAACACGAACAACAACATGAACAAAAACACGAACAACAATATTGATGAGCGTTGATGAACAATCGGGCTCAATAGCTTATAACGATAACAACAACAACAACAACAACATGAACAACAACACGAACAACAATAATGATGAGCGTCGATGAACAATCGGGCTCAATAGCTTATAACGATAACAACAACAACAACAACATGAACAACAACACGAACAACAATAATGATGAGCGTTGATAAACAATCGGGCTCAATAGCTTATAATGATAACAACAACAACAACATGAACAACAACATGAACAACAACACGAACAACAATAATGATGAGCGTTGATAAATAATCGGGCTCAATAGCTTATAACTATAACAACAACATGAACAACATGAACAACAATAATGATGAACGTTTTTAAACAATCGGGCTCAATAGCTTATAACGATAATAACAACATGAACAACAACAACAATCGGGCACAATAGCTTGTAAGGATAATAATGAGAGATGATTACGGTGAAGAGGAAACAATTTTTTAAAGAATTAAAGAACAAACAGTTTGGATGAAGAGTATATATGATTGTAATACTAATATCCATGTAAATATTGGCCGAGATGAGAGAGGCAGGAGGGAAATCTCGTGAAAGAGCTGAGAAATGAATGTAAACTCGAGCAAAATCCGAGGGACGGCCGCTATAAATTTTCCATCGAGAATCGTAATTTTTTTCCCTGCAACGCCGCCGCCGCCCCCCGTTTCCGCATTAAACCTACCGCCGAACTTTTAAGGCATGGAAGCGGTGAAAGCACCTCGCCCCCGGGGTCAGAGGGGCCGGAGGAGCTCGTGAAAGACCAAAAGGTAAAAATTCGGGGGGTTATAAAAGGAAATACTGGGAGGATCCCCATTGAATGATCCCCCCTCGAACGTATCGGTGTAACCTGCCGGTCACCGAGCGATTCATCGCCACCTGTCCGACATCGTCGCGTGGGACGGTGGCCGAGCGGCGGCCCAGGTAAGCGAGTCGGGGGAAACGGGAGACGGTGAAAAAAGATGTGCGAGGGTGTGGAAAGGAAGATCCGGGGAAAAAAGTTTTTCGGGTACTCGGCCCATTATTAGGAGCGCCGCATAAGTTTAATGCGCCGCGCGAGCCGAGCTCTCACATCCACGCCCAGACGCGATTATGGGGCCCGATGGCCCAACAAGAGGGAGATCGTTGATTCTTGAGTGTGCCGGGAGACGTGCGCCCCGGGTCTCCTTCCCGCTTCCCCAGGTACTCCGCGTATCTGGAATCCCGGCCGACGCCGCGATCATGAATCTCAAGTTGTTGACATATGGCGACTAAATGCACGTAAATAGCGCCTCCCGCCCTCCCTCGCTCTGAGGAATTCTTGTGTAATTAGACGTAATGGGAAGACACGAGGTTCACGGCCATATTGCGCTTGTTTTGAAGTGGTTGGCCAAGCTTGGCCTCTACATTGCGGAGAAAATTTTGCTGGAGCAGTCGCTGTTTTCCTGCCTCTTGTTCTCTCGTTATATGTGTACAAACGAAGACTATCCATTTCCTATTTGAATAGACGTTCGATCTTGTCAATGGTTTGGAGATCGACAGCTGCTTCCTCCTCCCTCCCTCCCTCGCAACCCACAGCATCCCGTTTGATAT
>JAPYYT010000758.1:0-38719 GCA_030522565.1 Ceratosolen corneri | reverse complement strand
CCGCCGCCACCGCCACCGCCGCCACCGCCGCCACCGCCGCCACCGCCGCCGCCGCCACCGCCACCGACGCCGCCGCCGTAGAAGAGGGCGATTAGTCAGGCGAAATCGTCCATCGCGTCTGAGCATACGAGCGACACGTGTTTGTATTTGTAAATGCATGCTAACTGCAGCTACTTCTCTTTACGAAAATTGACGAAAATAAACAACAAACGCGTCTATATCTGTACTGGAAAGCCTTTACGCCACCACTCACTTAATTAAAACTGCATTAGAGATCACGACCCTCTTCGCATGAATCCACCTTTGGACTCGAAAATCTCCCTGACCTTTCCTCCTGCTTTTCGCCCCTTTTCTTTCTTAAGGCTTGCGTTATTTTTACAATCCACTAATCGTACAAGTTACCGCCACTTCCAAACCTCCGCCTCCCAATTAACTCATTTTCATCTCTCTTTCCTTATTATATCATATAGTCATAAACATATATGATTCATTAGAAGGAAAGCTCTTAATAATAGAGCTGGAAATCTTTCGTGAGCTTTGACCTTATGAAGATGAATTGAAGTCGATGCCAATTAAAGCGCTCACTTTTTTTTTTTCTTTTTTCTTTAACCTCCCAACTACATATAGAGGAGAATGGCTCCAACGAATGCTTGAATAGTGTGTTTAATAATATTAATCGACTCGAACTTGAGTGATTTGTCACATTTTGAGACATTCCAGTCGTCACATCTTAATACTATTGCGTAATTATTGATCAACCGAGAGAACAAGAATATCTCCATAAGTGACAAAAATTGATGATAGATAACTTGTCGAGCGATCATTGAGTATACAACATTGCCTGCCCGTATCTTATGTAAACTCGTTTGATTTACACCATAAACATCAATTTTCTTTATCTCATTAATTGAATCATTAAATATTTCCTCATTACAATAACAATAACAACAACAACACCAACAACAACAACAACAACAACAAGGACAATAAAAATAGTAGTAATAATAATTCAAAAAAAGAAAGGTTTTCATATGTATATAATAGCTTTCGAAGCTATTAAATAAGATAATAATGTAATAAAGAAGAATTACAAGTCCGATTAATTTGACAGCCGAAGTGAGTGAAACAGATGCAATTCTAGACGAAGATATAAATGTGGCGGTAAAAATTTCACTAAAATGACAATACATAGTAAAGTAAGAGGTGTTGGCGCTTCATTGTCAAGATCTCATTTCTTTGCGTAATAGGTCATTAAATTGCACTCGGAATATAAATATTCAAAGAAATCACGGATAAATGAAGTAAAAGGTCCTCGCCGATACTCGTTGGATGCGTCACGTCGAGATGAAAAAGACACTGTTTACAAGAAGCAAGATAGGGCGCTGGCAAAATAATGAAAGCATAATGAATGCGGAGAGCGTGATCGTTGGGAGCGTTTCGACAGGCTCGCTCCGTATCGACGGCACACCACATTGTTCTAAAAGAAAAAGACAGGGAAAGAAGAAGCTCTGGAGAAGGCAGCCGATAATAGGTGCTCGTTGCATCGTGAAATTATGTGTGCATTTGCGTCGCGTGACACGCAAGGCAGCACTTAGGAAGAGCATTTGGCAAGTGTACGACGCGACTCACCTCACGTTGATCGGCGGGCAATCGGCGGCCGATTGGCGGCCGATCGGCCCTCGATCGCCATTAGCATCCTCGATTCGCGCAACGTTAACCGGCAGGCAACGTCGACGGAAGAGGATGGCTATTAGGTAAGCCGAAGGAGCTATGCGTCGCTGCCCCGGCTAAAGACCGCTAAATACGCGCTGGACGGTCATTTTTTCCCGGTAGAAGCGTCATCCAGTCCCGGGAGCCGCGCGCAATTCCTCATCCGACGGAGCCCGGCCCTCGTCGCTGTCAGCCACTCATTATTAATGCTCGATGCGGCACTACTTGCCAAAATGGCGTATTAAGTGTTTTCCCCGTGCGAGGCCAGTCCGGCACCTGTCGCCTCTAAATCTCGTTACTTAAGTCGGGGCCGCGTCACGCTCTTGGAGTGCCACCGATGCCGAATGCCAGCTCACTCCGGCTACCTACGTCCCTCGCCCTTCGACCATTGCGCATGAAGCCTTTAATTGGCTGGCATGCCTCTACTCGCGCTATTTATACACGAGAGTCATTAGTCCATTACTTGCAATAAGCACACATACGCACGGGCGGGCGGGCGCGCGGCCGTACCACAGAGAGAGAGAGAGAGAGAGAGAGAGAGAGAGAGAGAGAGAGACACCGGGCTTCTTAATAAGCTCCAATTTATTGACTCTAAGCTTTCTATTTGCCCCGGGGAGCTTTAATCATCGGCCAACTGCGCCGCGAGCTTATTTCGTCAAACTAAACAAAGTTGCTTTAACTCCGGCCGCGAGATTACGGGAAACGCTCGTTTGCCATGCGCCGCTTTTCATTTTATGCCCAAGTGGACCCGTGCTTAAGATAACACGTGCATATAAATTGCCGCTCTTTCGCGAGGGATCTCGAGTGCCGAGGCTATTTCCGCTCTATCTACTCCGAATATCTAATTCGCGCAAATAGATTATGGCCACTTTTCCGCAACGGCGGCTTATCGGGGCCTTAAACGTTAACTGATTTATTAACCACTGGGATTTTTTGCGAGTGGCCGCACTAATGCCACGTACCCGACTTCCCATTGTTTTCAAAGCCATAAATTCGCGCTCTCCTTTTTCAGCTTTTGACCGATATGAATGAAATCTTATTCCTGAATATAAATTCAAAATAATTAAATGATAGCTTCAAGCACACAGCTGTAAATTTTATTGGCAAAGCGTCGCGTTGAATACTTCAGGTTCCGGCAACTTATGAAAGTCAAGATTATAATTTAACTCGCTTATATAAACTAACTATTAAAATTATTAATATCGTTATGAAATGGAATTCGATGATGAGCATCCGAGAGAAATTATTATACACTCTATGCGTCTACTTGAATTTAATAAGTAATTTTGCAGTACCTTTTCTTTTTTTCTTTTTTTAACATTTTATCGAAGAAATTCACGTAGCACTCCGTTACAAATACAATTCTAGTTTGTTTAATGACTATTAGTAACTGTCAATGCACTGTCAGTTGTCGCACACAAGTCCATTATAAGCGTAACAATTGGTCAGATTCTCAGTGGTTTTAAACAACATTTTAATTAACACTTTCAATAACTTTTTACATAGAATATATCTTACAAACATAAAATACTTAATTTATAATTCAAACATTATTTTCATGGAAAAATGGTATGTTCATATATATATATATATATATATATATATATAATAGGAATTGTATAATAATTGCAAATTCATACTTGTATAACATAAAATACATATCTTATAATACAAGTTCAATTATTTAATGCTTTATAATATCAAATGAATATCAATTTATGATTAGTTATAGTTACTTCGAATCGTTTGTATATAAAACAGAATATAACAATAAAAATTCCTTTACATATTAAAATATCTTAAAGAATAGTCAAAAGTGATCCATAGTTTCGTCGTAAATTTTTTATTATTTTAATTATTTTTTAACACAATTAATTAAAAGTATCAGATAAAAAAATTATATTAACAATATTTGTAAAAGAAAGATAATAAACGTTCATATGCATATGATATATATATAAATCTGTTTCCTTACGAAATTTAAAAATGCAACCCTAAAGAAATATAACTTATTAATTTACTTTTTTATATATTCAGGTTTTGTTTATCTTTGTTTAATATTTTGTCGATAAATCAATATTTATTTTACAATAACTTTGAAAATAAAATATAAACTTTAGAACATATAATATGTTATAAAAAAGTTATTATTTATGTAAAGTTCTTCTACAGTTACTACAGAAATATAAATAGGTGTTTAATTAGAATTGTTATTAATAGTACATTATAAATCATTATATACAAAATATTATATCATAATATTTCACATTATTATATTTTTGTTTATAAAAGATATAATAGATCCTTAATATAGAGGTTCTATGTATTTAATTATATAGCTCGTGTTTCTCCAATAAGTGCTAATATTTTAAAGCTTTAGAATATCAGAAAATAAAATAATGACAATTAATTAAATTGTTACTAATATATTATTCTTAATAAATATTATATTCAAAATATTATACGATTTTCTCAGTGTATTTACAGTAACTAAATTATGAAATAACTTGTTTCTAAACTTGTAACACTCTTAAAACTAGATTTAAATAATTATTATTATTATAAACACAAGAAAAATTCATTATCATTGAATTATTATTAATTTTTATTGGATTCATATATACCTTCAAAAATTAAGATATTTTATTTCAAAATATCTCTAATAGAATGCTAAATTTATAAATATAAATATAACGAAGATAAATTAACCTATATTTAAGCTTTCAGTGTATTCTACATTAATAAATTAATTATATTATATAATTTCAGTTTTAAGCATAATAATACAATTTATGAGGTATACATAAATAATATTACTATCAGCATAAATAATCAGTAGATTCTATATTAATACATTCATTTTATATATAAGTTGAACTTTAAGCATAATAATACGTTTTATGATATTGAAATAAATAATATAACGTAAATAACATAACTACGGCATAAATTGTATAACATCATGTGAAAATGTAAAGTATATCAACATACAATAATACATATATCATGCAATTAAAAAAAGACATATTTTAAAATTTATGAATTTAACAATACAATAAATTTTATTTATATTTATATCAATATAAATGATTCGAATTTTAAAAATATACAGTGTTCAAGTATCTCCGTTATGTAGTATGATGCATAAAATGCAAAAATGCAAAAAAAATAATTATAAATGTGATTTATTAAATAGTTATAAAAAAAAATTTTAATGTATTGCAAAATTAAACAATGATATTGACTTTCTCAAGCTTGTTCTTAAATTCGTATAAAAATAACGGTATAAATGATAACGATATAATGATTTATTAACTCATCCTTTCAAGGATTTAAAAAAACTTTTGGAAAACTAAATATTAGATTTCGTCAAAAATGTTTAACAATATTATTATAATTGATAAATTTATATATTAATAAATGAATAATAGAATCAAAAGAAAGACAACCGTATTAATATAAATTGGTGTATCAATTAATTTAATATCATAATACAATATCAGATAACCTAAATTATTAGAAGGATATGTTATATTTTATTAATGATTCGAAATTTAAAATAGCTATGTATAAATATAAAGAAATACATCTTTTAGATTATTTACATTTTTCTGTCAATTCAAAATACGTACAAATACGTACGTTACTGTATTTCATCAACTTTTTTTTCTTTCTAATATTAAAGAATTATGATATTTTATAGTATAAAGGAATTTTTAGAAAAAATTTCTATAAATATATATATACAGATTAACTACGTAGACAATCAATCACATAACATATATTAACAAAATTATTGATGTTGGAAACTTTAAAAACATCAACGTCAATATTCATTTATAACAATATGTAAATACAAAGTAATTTTTATATTTAAACTGAAAAAATATTCATGAATATACAAAGTGTTTTGATTTTTTAAGCAAACGTGGCTAGTAAATTATAAGAAGTATAACTCAATTTGGAAATTATGGTCTTAAGTGAATGATTATATTTTATTGAGAACGAGTTTATTGAAAAAAAAAAAAAACAAAAAATTTTTATTGAAAACAAAATTGAAAACAAAATAAAAAAAGGAGAATTTCCATATAAATTTTCTCGTAAAGAAATTCCTTTTCTTGATAAGTGCTTGTTTCAAATTAAAATCAGGATACGATTTAAAGTGGATGTTATTATGTCCATTTTTAAAATAAATCAATCGTTTTGGCAGATTTTAATTAGTATATATGATTATTAATATCGTTGTTACATTACCTGTTTTTTATTAGTAATATAGTTTTAAAATGAAGAAATTTGTAATCTCTAAAAACTAAAAATACACATAAAGTTATTGTTTCAATTAAAAATTTTAAATAATATTTAATCGTTATTTAAATATTTATAATTAAGTTAATCAATTAAGAACTCACTATTCCGCATAATTTACTATATATTTTCAGCAAAGCTGTATTTTTGTATGTACGTATATTTTTGAATTAAATATACCTTCACAAAATTTTAAACATCAATTTTATTAGAGCTGGATTCTCATAATTTAAATAGTAGAATATGATATAGAACTTTGTTACACATATATTAAGGAGAAACATCGTAAAACATAAAATATGGTCATTGAGAAATTTTACCATATGAATATTATATTCTTATTTCAAAAAAATTACTTGACGCTCGTGTGAAAATATTTCTATTGAAATGTATTTGATAGTCAAGATGCGCATTAGTGAACACCAAAATTATCAATAATAACTTAAATAACCGGTATCTATTTTTTGTTAAATATCCATATGAATAATTTGTTTTTGTGGAAACGAATATAAGTATAAACATTATTAATAATGACCACTGAAAATAAAGTTCATTTCTTTAAGGATGACAAGTGTATTCATATTGAATATAATAATTATGAAATATTTCATTTAAAGGAAAATTTTAGTATGAATAAATTACTTAAATATCTAATTATACGTCTACAAATGCATTCGCTCATTAATTACAGAATAAATTTAATAATATAAATATATTATACTTAAATGAAGATTTACTTTGTGTAACAATTTTGATATTTATGATAAATATTTGAAATAATTGTACAATAATAATTTCTTGATTATTAATTCTCAGAACTTGAAATTATGCTCATCTTTCTCTTCTCGCTCTTTCTTTCTCTTTATCGTCTCTCTGTTTTCTTCTTCTATTTGTATCTCTTCATAATACTCTTCCTCGTACTTTTTTTCTTTGTTTAGTTATATAATCATTTATCGAATTCGATTAAATGTAAATCAAAAAATACTTTAATTAATCAAACAATTTGAACTTACAATTTCACATGTATGATTTTAATAACAGTGAATATATTTTTATTTCTATTTATTTCGATAATTAATCTACTCTATTTTATTATATTACTTATTATACGAGATTTGTAATATAATGTAACGTATAGAATTATAAAAATATGTTAAATATAAAATGTTAAATAAAATTTTTGTGCAAAACTACTTCATATTTGCAGTACACAATTGGATTTTTTTCATATGACCTTGGCACAAATTATTACATAAATTTATAAGAGATGCAAATTATACATATATAAAAATGATACATCTAATAAATAATGTATAATTATGTAATATAATATTAATCTATTTTAATAAGCCTTATTAATAAATTAAAGTTAATAAAAACAGAAACTACTATTTATAAAATCCTTTTTACAATCTTTGATACATATATTTACCAATTAAATATAATGTATATATATATATATATATAGAATAAAAATAATTTTCATCAAATAATAATAATGAACAGCAGAACCATAAAAAATTCATCCTTCAGTATATCTTGAATATTAAAAATTCTTTTTAATAAAAGGAAACTCGCACGCTACAATTCTAGAATTATTTATTTTGCATTAATTTTGTATACCATTCTATGTTACTCTTAAAATAACGAATAAATATTCCGTACATAGCTATAATAAAAAAAATGAAGTAAATTAATAGTACAAAATGGACAAAGTAAAAAGTTATATTTGAAGTGAGAACTCAAATTTATTATGCTTTTTGTAGACTATAATAAAATATAGCTTTAAAGAATTTTAATATTATAGTCCACTATGTTCCACGTATATTGAACTTTTTAATTTATGTCTTATTAAATAAAAATTAACAATGTAAATTGAAAAATGATATTAAAAAAAATAAACTTTTAATTTCTGCGTGTAAATCAAAACTTTCAGGATCAATAAATGTAGATGTTTCATGGGTAGAAAATAGCTGGGTAAAATTATGACAATTTAAGTTAAATTAAACATTCAATTATTTTATACACTTATAATTGATATTCTTCACTTATTTTATGCATTAAATTTAATTATCGGAGATAAACATTTATATTAAAAAATCGCAAAATTACTAAAAATTAAATTTTCAAAATCCTATAATAAAAAGTTATATATTTTTAGCAGAAATAAAAAGAAGTTTAAAGCGTTAATCCAGCTGATTTTATTTATGAACATCCTGATGCATATAAATTGTTAAATTTCCCCTTCCGTTTTACAAAAAGTAAATACTATTTGAATAATAGGTTTCGAATAGATTTTAAGCTAACAATTTATAATTTTATTGAATTAGATGAGCAGTTTCAGCCAAGAGGGCTAAAAAGAAATTATTATATTATGTATATTTATAACAATAATTCAATATTTGCTTAATTAATTTATGTTCTGTTTTCCAATTTCAAGCATTTAATTTCGAATTCTCATTCTTCGTTTTAACAATATATATATATATATATATATATATATATATATATAAATATAATATAAATACCATTCCAATTGTTTTAGAATTTTCCTCGTGTAATTGTAAACAATTTGTTATTGTCATTAGTAATAATAATGTCTTAGTTGCACTTATTGAATTCATTGCATAACGAAATATAAAAGAAATTGAGATAAAATCAAGTGGATTTTATAATAAAGTTATGATACTTAATTCTTGAAATATCAATTCAATTATCAATTGCCAGATACTTTGAAGCTTTCTTTAAGGGACAATTTCAGTTTTCAAAGAAAACGATCAAAAAAAATCTTAGCTCGCAAATGGACGACTGTAAAATTGCATTTATTAAAGCATTGATAATGCGATTATGTTGGCATTAATCATGTCAATGTTCTTTAATAAAATTATAACAAATTTACAGTGTTGTACTCTTTAGATGTAGCAAGTACTTAAGATAAAAGCCTTCATTTTGCACTGAAGAGTGATGGAACAATTCCTAATCGAATATACTTTTGTATTCTTCGGTATCACTCACTCATTTACAGCTTATTGCCTTAATTGTGCTTGACTTACGAGAACCAATTAAATTTGTGATGAATTAAAAAAAATAAAAAAATAAAATAAAATAAAAAGAGAGAGAGAGAGAGAGAAGTGTAATAAAACAGAAATAAATAAATGACAAAAATTAAAAAATCCAAATAGATTAATGGATAATATATTTTATTATGTCTTTTATCTTTTGTAAGATTAATCCGTTTCATTTGACCGAGCGGAAAGAAATGAAAGTGAGTGTATATATGTATATATGTATATGTATATATATATATATGTGTATATATATATATATATATATATATATATATATATATATATATATTTTTTTTCTTCTGCAAGTACGTTGTGTACAGTATTCACACGTAAAGTCGTCAGGCAACGAATCGTGCGAGACTGTCCTGAAGTTTTTTCGACGTTTATGAGTCGACATGATTTACGGTTTATTTATGCGCGAACTCGTCTTTGTAATAATAATACCGGGCACACGGCGCTGCCTCTCTTACGAATAAACGACAGCCATTTTAAGAGGCCCTCAACTCTGTTTAGTGCTCCGAGAAAGAGCTGCAATCTCCATATAAAATTCGATCGTCTCGCAGCTTTCTATCCCTCCACCGCTCGACGTCTGGGCCCTTGACAACAGCGCCTTGAAAAGTCTGGGGCGTCTTTTCGGGCGACGGCGGTCGTCATCAACAGGCTACCGTCTTACGTATGCATATTCGCCTCGCGCCGGCAGCGATAGCATAAACTCCGGGCCTTTTACGATTATTGTCTCGGCGAGTTGTCACTGCGCGGTCCGCGGCAGATAATGCGACGGCTTCCCCCTTCCCCCGGTCCCGCGGCAGCCACGGCCCGGCCGTGAGCAGGCAGTGCTTAACGCCTAGGGCTCGCGGCCGTCAACGGGTGCGTTTACTGCTCTCGGGCCAAATCCATATAAACGGAGTTGCGCAGCTCCCAAAAGCAAAATCGGCTTTTCCCCCGGTTTCCTCGATTCTCGATCTCAGATAATTAGCGATCCGTTCGTCCGATCGCTCATCTTCCTCTTCCTTCCTGCAGTGAGCGCAAGTCCTTAATAATTGTAATTGGACACGGCTCGGCAGCTTCACCTACAGCGTGGTCTTGCTGCCCACTTTACAATACACTTTGTCCATCTGCCTTTTAAGGAGTGAAAAAATGAAAAAAGTGGGCGGAGCTTCGAGATCAAAGGAGCCGCCGTGCGGCGAAGGTCCGAGGAAGAGAAGAGAGCGAGCGAGCGAGCGAGTGAGATATATATATATATATATACGTATATGTGGTCTCTGTATATCTATGTATAATGTCCGGCCTGTGTGCTCTTTCTTATGCGCACATATAGCAATCCCCGGATACATCAAGAGTCCGGGCTTACGGCGGCCGTTTATAGCCGCCCCGCAGACATTCAAATCGTTAAGTCATCGGCCAGACCAGAGACAATGAACATTTTTTTCAAAAAACTTCTTTTAGTGAGACCGAAAGCTCGCTCGGGGAAATCCTGCGTCAGTGTTGAATCAACAAATCGACGGTCGCCTCGAGCCCCTTTTTTTACTTACCTCAAGTTCCGCGCGATTCGTCAAGCGCGAGACCACACATCCGACTTCCAAGTGGACTCTCATATAAGTCGGATGAGCGCCGACGCTCACATCCGCGATCGATACCGCCCTAATCGAGCCATCGCAATCCACCCGATCATTTTCTGCTACATTAATCGCTCTCTCTCTCGTATATGTTAAATCCCTTTACAGTAATAATCCGTTTAACGGTACTGCTCGCATTTTTCGCCTGCTTGCTCAGAAAAGAGCGAGCATTTCAAGTAATCGACTGACCATCCAAACTGTAAACTTTTACGTTAATATACCGCCAGGTATTTGTCATGCAACATATATATACATATACATCATTCTTGTTCGTCTTATGCTTAACGTATTTATTTATTTATTTAGTTATTTATCTTGCTCTCTCTCTCTCTCTCTCTCTCTCTTTCGATTAATAAAGAGTCGAATTAATAGTCAATTTCGTAGAGCGAACGATGCCTCAGCGACGGTACTTAAGGTCGGTTACGAGGTCGGTTCCAGGAGCAACTATTGTTGTTAATTGAATGTCTAACGAAATGTACACCACGAGATCGGATATGTGCGAGGTAACACTGGCGACACACGCTTATTGGTTACCCTTGCTAGCCACGAGTGCCGTCAATGGTACCAATAGCCTTCAATGCCTCGACTAGAGAGCGAGAGCACAGAGCGAGAACGAGCGAGTATTCGAGGCTCCATTTAGTTCGATGATGCATAGGCACTGGGAGGAGATTAATCCGGGTTTGTTGCTGGACTCGCATGTGGACGGTGCGCAAATCTTACTGGGAGATCGTTCGAGAACGTGAGTGCTTAGTAGGCGCATAGGAGGCGCATCCGCCATGTTACCCAATGGCCGTAGGATGTGGTTATTAAAAGTGTAGACTGCACTCACTTTTAGTGGAACTTCCTCGAGGGGCACGTATGCCAAGCACTTCTTTATTCTACGACTGCCTTTTCCTCCCGTTTCTCCCCCCCCCCACCATCCACTCCATTCTTCCTTTTACCTTTTACGCTCTCCTCTCTTACTCGTGGGACCTTGTCTCGTTGACGTCCAGAATTTGCATTTACATGATATTTCAGCCGTTGCTTTACAAACATAATCAGACATTTGACGCTGCTATTTTCGTCTCTGGCGAGCTACGGATATATCAATCAAGCGCCAGAACGCCGGCTTTCCCAGCAATAATGGTTTTATATTGCCTTTCGTGAATGCAGCGGGAAAAATTATCCATTCTTACGAAGGAGAAGATATTTCAAGCGAATCCTCGTGCCGAGTTACGTGGAGCTCGATAATTTGTACTCCAAATGTACAATTCAAACAATTCGCATAATCGCAAACGTCATTCCAATAATTATTATTCTTCCGTCTCCTCTACTCCTTCTTCTTATTATTATTGCAAATACTTGTGTGTCATTACGCGATTGTATCGAGTGCAACCGTATTATGCATTCTAGTAAATTAGCTCTGTGTTGCGTAATATTGTGCCTCGTGAGATTAATAATCGCCGCCCAAACGAAGTCTTATAAAATTACGCGAAGCTAACTTTTGACAATGTCAACTCGACTAGATCTATAAAAATATTGTTGCCGGTCATGTTGAGTCTGAGAACACTGGCCGCTCACAATAATTAGTTCCAATATATTCATATTTTACGCAAACGATCTTTTAAAATAGATAAGATCAAGAAGGTAATTATGATAAAGTATGGCTGATGGTGTATATTCATTTTACACCTTTGCTAGGATCTTTAAGGAAGATCATTAAAACGTACGTTATAATTGGGAATTTAACGTATTAAAACGTTGAATAATACTTCCTTTTTAACTTGACAGGATAGAAGAGATAGTTTTTCAATTAAAAAAAAAAAAAAAAAACTCAAAAGTAGTTATAATTGCATCGAGCCAATTAAACTTGTGTGCATAG
The DNA here is from genome assembly GCA_030522565.1 of Ceratosolen corneri. Taxonomy (NCBI): domain Eukaryota; kingdom Metazoa; phylum Arthropoda; class Insecta; order Hymenoptera; family Agaonidae; genus Ceratosolen; species Ceratosolen corneri. The sequence goes on along the minus strand of JAPYYT010000758.1, from coordinate 26,159 downwards.
ATAAATTATTAATTTTATAAAACATAATTTGGTAAGCCAGGTGATTATTTGCCTGTTATCTAATTCGTCTCGTAATACTCCTATCTTACGAGAACATTCGAGCGACAAGTTCATCTACAGTTTTCACGAATTAATAATGCAATGCTTTCATTCATAATTATCTCGTCTCCAATGCGGTTGCTTCTTCTATTCAACAACGCATTAATGATATTGAATCAATAGCTTTTCACGCTGCCTGCTATTATTATTTCATCCCGGGATTTCCAATTTCCAATTCTCTAAATATACTATTCTAATTGATCGCCGAGAAAAGTATAAAGACCGTGGAATCATAAAATACATTCGCGATGCCTAATCATTGGCAACAACACCTCCCACTTTCTATACAACGATACGATTTCTTACGATAGACGTAGCGACGAAAAATGAAGCCCAATGTCCTCCCCCCCCAATCCTCACTTTATAATTACAACGTGCGATGTTGAATTTTCGGTATTGGCCTTTCCTAGCTTCACAATTGACGACACTGAAACCTGACGCTTCAACATATATATATATCGAAATCGCATAAAACACTTCGCTCCTGTCGCAAGATCTCAACACTAAAGTTGAGCTCGGCCATCCATTCTAAACGCCGTTTATTAGTCGGTATATTGAGTATCTCAAGCTCTAGAAATGAAGCAATCTGACATTCGTGAATCCCGAGGACCGGTCTTGTTCTCGAGGCCACGCAAATGGTCACAAAACGCAGTAAAAACGGCGAAAATGAGTGCCGCTATTAAGCGCTTTGTATAATGCAGAAGCAGCAGCTGTTGCCGTTGTTGGCCTGCAGCACGCAAAACATAAACAATGCAATACGGACACGACAGGAAGGATTTTCGACCACCGAAAGGAAGAGAAGAGCATGGATGAAACAGTGGCGGAATTTTTGTCTCGACATCATTATCAAGCAAGTTAGCCTCTCACTCCCCCCTACCCCCTACCCCACCACCCCACTCCCACCCCATCCCTCACCACCTATCGGACTCTCGGCGGGGCTTTCATCAATCGGAGAAACTTGAGTGTGGCGTTTCCGGTAGCGCGATGCTTTTTCTTCAAAGTTCACCATCCCTCTGTAAGTTTTGTTAATTTTACGGATTTTATAACCGTTAGAACGTCTCGAACGTTCTTCACTTGTCCAACTGCTCCGTACTAACTCGCAACTTTATTTACCGGGATAAACTAAAGCTTACGTGCAATATTAAAAGAGGCCGCCTACATATATATATATGCGTGTGTGCATACATATGAATTGGAACAAAGTGTTTGTGTCTTAGGTCTCACGTCTCGCAAACCCATGATATGTCTTATTTCTCCTCAAATTACGCAATTGTTTCTTAAAGCGAAGATAAAAAATTTCCGACAGTTGAGCAGGATAACAGCGGAGCGCAATTTTCCTCCTACACTTGTAAATATTTCAAGAGCTTTCTTTGTGCTGTCGAAGGTACTGTAGCGCTTCTTTTGAATTGCCCTGCGTATGAATAAAATAAAGAGAAAATTATTTAAACTGTTATTAACGAAGGCTCGGGCTGTGCAAATGGATGAGCCAAAAAACAGACGAAAGATAAGTGAGCTTTTAGGCTTTGTTTATTAATACGGGAATTGTCACGATCGTGTTCGCTCAGGCGGCTTATGTAAAATGCTAGAAAGTCTCGCGGCAAGCGAGCAAACTATAGGGGCAAAGTTCCTTCCACCACCGAGACAAAGGTGCTAGCTAGTAGGCGACGCTCGATTTCTTGAATATTTGATAGATCGTAGACGTCGGCCATGCTGGCTGGCGTGCAGCGAAACATTAAACAAGTAGGGTTGTTAGCCTTCTTATCTTGTTCATTGGAGCCCCCCTCTGCACCCTTCCCCCGGGGGCTGCCGTCATCCCTCCCCACCCTCTACATCCGCGACTACTAACTCACCGCGCCACATCGCCCTCTATGCATCTGCACGACGACGATATATTATTTAAGATAACCTGTACTTCTCTAACTGTAGGTTAGAGCCTGCCTGAGTCGAGGTTGGCAACTGCGACTCAAAGGGGTATTTTTTTACGCTCGGGAGCAGAACAAGAGACCCTCAATCATGGAAAATACTTTGGAAATTCTAATGTGACTTTTTTTTATCCTTATCGATTATCATCTTTCGATCGTACATTGCAACTACTCAGCTCTGATTTGTTCGGCAATCCTTCGAATCTTTTTCTGCGATCCATATCTCGGATCTTTATTATTACTTTTTTTTTCTTCTTCTTCTTATCACGCCACCTCGACAATCGCGCATACTGCTTTACACCATTTAAACATAATTTAACGCTTATTTCAAGCTTCGAATACGCTAGCCCACTGCTCTTTAATTCTTAAGAACAAGTACGAGTCTTTGTCAAAATTGTGTTTGTTTTCCCCTCGCACGTGACAAATTGTCCTAATGGTATTTTTTTCCCCTTTCATTTCACATCCCGAAAGACAGTCGCACCTATTTTACCAATGCAGCTTATATAACTTTATAAGTTATACTATCGATGTTCGAGGAGACATCATACTATTTACAATTTTAAGTGAAACTACTTCAAACAAACACCTATTTCGCACCGATATCTTTATGCTTACGTAATCCCTTTAAATGCACACAGCCATGCCCAATTTGAGCCATTTGAGGGCCGATTTTTAATTTGAGCTGTGATTTAATGTCGAACAGCTCTGGGAAGTGGAGGGGGAGGTAAATAAAAGGCGTTTACACATGTTTGTAAAGTGAATTTGTAATTATGCGCGTACTCGGCTGCTTTGGCACTCAGGCATTGAATCATTTATTACAGCTCAGATTAATTTCTAAGAAACTGAAATGACTCCTTGCTTACTGGCCTTGGATAGCATAAATATAGCCGAGCCATCTACTGTTATAATAAGCCTAACAGTATTTTGCAATTAATCTATTGTATCAAAAAATTCCCATTATTTTAAATCGTTTGAATTACAAGGCCACGATGTGGTGGGCACTTTGGAAGTTTGGGGCTTTTCGTGGTCGCGTTTATAGATAGAGAAGCGTTCGGTCACTTCCTGCAATTAATATCATAAAATTTGTAATTCAAATTCGAAGCTTTGCAGACTAATGGCCGAGGATAAGGAATATTCGTTTGTTTCTCACGTGACGAGGACCCATAAAGCTCAAACTGCAAATAGAATCGCGGCTCAACTGAAAATTGGTTGTGCGCGAAATTTGCCGGCCTCATCACAGACGAATCGAGGGGCTTGCGGTAGATTACGAAGAGAAAATTTTGTCTGCATTCAGAGAACTCGATTACGACAATATACCAAGGGTTGGTGGCCTAATTGTATTCTTACATCAATCCCGTAATAGGCAAAATAATATCTCCGACTCTTCAACGCGATTGGATATGCATTGTCAATGCGTTCGTTCAATTCTGAATTTCCTTTTATTTTTAAAGACGAGTCTGTTGAAAATACGGCCTTTCAATTTACCTGTTAGCCACGATTCGCTGATTTTTTTTTTCGACGAAATTATTTTCTAATTGTACGTACCCACTCTACATCACGTTACAATCGATTTCTATTGCAATTGCAACATGCTTCTCTCATACGATAATTCATTAAAACAGTATAATATAATAATAGACACAAGAGTATTATTATAACTATAAGAATATCATTTTCTTCAGAAAAGATCTTTAAATTGGGTTAATTTACATTTATATATATATAAATAACATTTAAATCATCTTTATTTAGAAATACCAAGTTAAAACAAAGAAATAGTGCGAATGAAATGATTTGTAATTGTTAAAAATTAAGCAAACATGTGTATGTCTCCTATGTCATATTTTTTCAACAGAATATACATATATAAATATCACGATCATATGAAAGAAACTTAAAAAAACAAAAAGAGAACAATGTTCAAAGTAAAAGTTGTCAATGCGAATGCTAGTAAAATGAATCACATGTTGGTCTGAATTTTATTGGAGGTTACTTTATTTACGTGAACTAACAGAAAGCTACGATGTATTATGATGTAAATACTTAAAAATAGTTAAAAGTTATATTAAAAATATATTAAAAGTTAATTTAAAGTTTTCAAATTTTTATGCTTGTTTGCGAAAAATTAACAAGAATTCCTATTTCATTTCGCTATCACTTCCACGATATTTGCCAAGAATTTAAATCCAATCGTAAATCAATATATAATATAAAATTGTTTTATTATCGCTAATTATATATTCTTATGTTAAATACTTTTTTGTTTTTCATACTGCATACAATGGTAGTGGAAATAAGTATGAAAATATAATTACTTGAAGCAACATTTTTACGCATATTCTTTTATAAAACTTTTGAATAAAGTGAATTTGTTTTTAAACCTTTTCTTTTATTTTTTAACACGTTTAGAAATAAGTATAATTTACGTTTTTTCAAGATTTCAATTAAAATTAGTGAACTTGGCAGTATTAGTTGAATATATATGATTTTTTGGTCGTAATATGCTGACACAAATTTATTGCTGTCTAATCGAAATATTCACTTATCTAAAAATGTATAATATAATTAAATTGGCTTATTATTATGTGGACATGTATTATGGTTTTATTGTTTACAGTTCATAATTATATGCAAATATATAAATAATATGTTTAATAAAATTAACATAAATAATCGATAATTTTTTAAAAAAGAAATAATACAAATTATCCATATGTTGGGCTTATAGATGGAAATGTTATTTTTTATAAATTCATTTCTTACCAATAAATATTTCACTATACTTGATGGATAGTTAACACATTATCTTTTAATGGAATGTTAAATTATTTAATTTAACTGAACATGTAGCTTGCTAATATATAATTTTTGCATATTAAAAAATATAATAATATAATTCATTATAAAAATTAATGTGTCCATATTACTTTATAATTAATATAATTGAATACAATTCTAAATTGTAGAAAATATAACGAAGCTTATAAAACATTTTAAATAGAAGAAAATTTTATATTTTATAATTTTTTATTATAAATTATAAAAAAATTTTTATTAACAAAAAATCTAATAAAATAATTTCGTATTTATTGAACAAAACATTGATAATAAATTTAAATAAATTATGCATAACTTTTTATTATTTGAAAATTTTGCACATGTAAATATCCTAAATGTTTAAAAATAAATATATACAGAATATTTAAAATATAAATTTAATATAACATAAAATAATATAATATTCCATAAGATTAATAAATTGATCGATATTATACGAAAAATTTTCAGTTTTATATATTTTTAGACGTAATAAATCCTGATTTATAGTTATGAATATTAAAAAATTATAATTAACAAAATTTTCATCTTAAAATAAAATCTTGTATAATCGAAGCAACATACTTTTATTCTTTTGTACACTTTATATACTATAATAAATAATCTTTAAAAAACTGAAATACAATATCACAGTTAATTAATATTGTAATGTTGTGAAATAATTACTTGAATATAACGAAGTAAACTACTAATATTAAATTTTTGTAGCATGAAATAAAAATATATTTCAGTACTAAATAATTTATATATCACTAATAATGTGTTAATAAATGTTAATTTTAATGATTAGCATATTTTGTCTTTAATTACTAAAATCTTTAAAGTATTTAATAATTAATATTTCATACATATATATATATATATATATATATATATATATATATATAAATTTAAAATGATATAATTGCCTAGAAATTTGATAGAGAATTTCATTAATTCTAAAAGATAAATATAATGTATTTAAAGTATTTTACTAAATTAATTTATCACTTTAATAAATAATTATCTATAACTTCAAGTGCAACTTTTTATGCATGTCTTATATTAATATAATTGAAAAGTTAGAATACACGTAATACTATTTATTACCTTAGTATTGATATCACGATCTTAATTAAACTTGAATACTTTTCTTATTAATTGACTAATTAGCTAATTAATTGTTTATTCAAATTCAAATTCAAAGCAATGTTACGTATTATTGAATATATATAATGAGAATAAATAAATTGAAAAAGCATAAATAAATTTTAATTGGTTTTATTTTATTTTAAGATTTTTTTATCATCCACTTTACTTCAACAATATTTTAAAAACATTCGAAATTCATGAATTTGTAATGACTTGATATGATTGAAGTCAACGTTTCTTAGTTATAAACAATAGAGTCAAGCATAAAATGTTTGACGAGACGTGAGTGAATGATACTTAATAATGCCGCAATAATGATTATATTTAAATGGAATATATTGAACAATTGTGTATATTATTGGACTTGCAAAATTGCGCATATAGGAACGATAATAAACATAAAGTTGAAAACTACATTACGAAGTACTATACGAGTATCAGAAATTTCTAAAACTTTTTGCGAAAGCGTAAATACTGGAAAATACTGTATGCCAGCGGATATTAATTTAAATTACATATTACGTTTTCGCATATTCTATGGTCGTATAATAAAAAGGAAAGTAAATATAAGCTTGATTTAAGTTGGCCGGCGCATTAATTATTCAAGGTAAATTGTATTATCTCTCATTGGTTCTATAATATTGAAGCTTGCGTGTTCCGCATAAAAGATTAATGTTTGTCAAGACGTGCACGAGGAATATGCACTCGATCGTCAATTTCGTTATCCAACCACGTTGAAAACTTATGAATTGTAATACCACAGTTGAAAACTTATGAAATGTAATAGCACGGCTCGAGTTCATTATCCCGGCGTGAAAAAGGACGGATTCGAGGAAGCGGAGGAACGAGTTTAAATGTTTTTGAGATGAGGAAACTCATTGTCGCGCCCGGCTTTTGGCGCCAAGAAATAGAGAAACTCGTCGAAAAACAATTAAAGAGGTCGCGCGAAGTCGTGATGTGCCCCCCCCCCCCACTCTCACACGCTATTATTATTCTCTCTCTATCACACAGCTTAGCCATCAACGTGGTCGTTGGGGATAATTAAATCGATTAGAGAGCGTTACTCGTGCACTTATCTGCGCGTTTCGCCAAATTGCCCGAGTCGCATTTCGGGCTTTTATCATTAATATCGCTCGGTAATCGACAAATAGTGTCACTCGAGCAGAAAAGCCGGAAGCACTGGGGCAAGCAATTTCGCGCTCGCAAATGAGCAACGGAGGTTCGAGAAACGTTATTAGAAGATGAGAGAGGCACCTGTGAACGTGCCCTCGTTCTCTCGGCGAACGAATTTCATTCGAAAACGCGAGCGGCTTTCGGTGACCGTCGGTGCTTAACACGCGAGTCCCGAGCGCGACGTGGGCGTCTTTTTACATCGCCAGAGATTTTTGCTGCCGCTTGACCAATGTGTAATGAGAGGTTGCATTGTGAATGTTATTCAAAAAGATGGAGTCATGGCAGTTACACTGTTGAAATAACGTGAAATTTGCCATTCTCGGAAATTCTTAAGCCTGCAAGGGATTCAAGGTGGGAGCAGACGGAGATGGACGACCGTACTGGACATGTCATGTGTTTATTATTTTTTTAAAACAGCAGACCCTTAGGACAAATTAGTCTTCTGGATTGTTCGTTATGGGCCTCGATGGATTTATGTGTTTAAAATTCTGTTAAAAGGGTAGCAATTGAAAAATAAGTAGTATTCTTAGTTATGTCAAAGGGAAAAGGGGGGAATAAAAACAACGCTCACTGCATTTAGTGAGGGGAAAAAAAAAACAAATATTAAGAAACAACACACCGATCCTTTCGTTTAAATTGTTTAGATCCTGATAAATTATGCCTTAGAAGGAAAGATGTTTAAGCGCATTTCGTCTCACGTGTACACAGTATTATTTCTCTTTCGCATCTTCTCTTGCATCGTAGCCCAATAGATTCACATTTATTTTACATTCGAACATACCACGAATGTTTAAATTATAGTAATAAAATGAAATCAAGCGCATTCAAAGCAAACGTCGACGAGGGAATCTTCTAACGCTGCGTTTTATGCTCCGCGCGCGCGCACGCACGCACACACACACACACATTAATACGCACTCTAGTCTTGCTTGCCTCAAAAATACAACGTTGCCAAATTACTCCTCTTCGCAATGCAGAGCTGCGCTCGTGTATGTAAATACAGCATTGTTGCATAGGAGCGTGCTCACTCGTACAATTATACCTAACAGTTTTCCTCTTCAAAGAAACGTACTGTACTTGCAACAAGCTCTTTCACCCTCTATGCGCAGTAAACTCTCTTAAGCTTCTTAAAGTCATCGCGACACAAGTACCTTACCAAGCTTCGCCAAATACAATAATACTTAAAGGTCCGCGTCGCGCCAATATGCTTTCCTCGGCTAGTGCGTCTTTTTATGAAACGCCTTTATACATACACCTGTATGTTTTAAAAGGCAACTATTAAAGCGTATAAGCATAACTGCTCCTTTGTCTATATTCTCGAATGCCGATGTACTCGACAATATTATATTTGTTCCAAGTATAGACAAAAAGTTAGCGCTCGTGAAAGAAGAGGGCGAGTTGGAAAGGCGGACGGGGACAAAAAATATGTCAAGAATGAAATGGCAATTTCTACGTGAAATAACATTTTCTACATTTTCTACGTGCAGTTAGAGATTGGCAATAATATTGTGTGATGTACTGATTAAGATTTTAAATCATGAAAATCAAGATTCGGTTAATGTTGAGGGGAGTAGTAAACTAAAATTGAGGGGATCAGTTGATTGTTATAATTATGCATTGTCACGTTATCATTTACGTGGACCAAAGATTTGCGTGACACTTGGTAGATTTGAAAACAAGTTTTCTCTCTTCCCTTAGCGAAATATATTTCTCTTTTTTTTCTCTCTCTCTCTTCTAACAACACCTGCTTCTCTCCTGATATATTTTCATTTCATAAATTAAACTAATAAATCAGATCTATAAAATTAATACCCATGCGCAACAAAGTAATTAGAATTTTTTATTTATCATATAATGATTATTGATATTATATTGTACGATATATATATATATATATATATATAAGAAGTTGATATATAAATAGAGAGAAAAAAAATGTATTTACTATAAATAATAAATAGTTTGTCTCTACGTACAAAATAAATATGGTTAGTTTGGTAACAATTAGCTCGATGTATATTATTAAGAAGAATAATTGCGACAAACAATAGATTATTATCAAGATTTATATATTATAAAGAATATTATTGAAGCTATACGTTAAATTATTAGAATATAATGCTAAAACACTTCCTGCCTAAGCTTCGACTACAAATGCAACTGAATCTGGACTATTATTATACATTATCTAACTAGTAAAAAGAACAAAATCATACTGACACTGCATTATCGTTTGATGCATGGACCAATTATTTACTGAATCTTTTAGCTCAGCGCCAACAAAAAATATTTCAAATATTATCGCAGATCCCATCTTACGTTCACTCCACAATTGAAATAAAGACGAGACCCTTGACTTCATTCTCAAGATCGTGTGAAAAAAAGAGCCTCAACGTGTCTGAAAAGATTAGTTGTTGAAATATCAGTGAAAATGGAGACATCTGGGTTACAAATTTTTATACGTGGAAAGTGTAAAATTTATGCAGTTTAGTGCTTCAAATAGTTATTCGATTTCAGTTTCAATTTAATAATGCTCGTTAAGATACGTTATTATTGTTAAGAAGATTTCTATAACGAAAGCTGAACAAATGTCCGATCGCCGAAGAATATACAACTTTTCACAGTGATTCAATAAAATCATAGATAAACATAAGGTATACTTTGAGAATTATAATTTTGAAAATAAAGCGCAGAGAAGGTTTAAGTTCATTGATAATTATGAAAACAATTTTCATGCTAATTGATTAAAGTTGTCGTTGTGGAGAAAAGTGTGGAGCAATAGCTTAGCGAATGAACGCTCCACTCTCCCGACGGTTTTTTCAATATCCTCGTGAAAAAATGCAGATAACGTTTAGCGAAATAAAGATTACGATCGCTATTCAGCTTCGCATTAAAAATAAAAGCAATTATAATTAAAGAGGAGCAGCTTAATGGTAGCTCGATGGCAAATGATGGCATTGCTTGGCATCGCATGGAACAAAATCTGCAGCATTGACACACAATGCATCTCATACGAAATTGCAGGGGAATAGCTAAATAAACTCTCGGGTCGATCCTTGGAAGTTGTGAAAGAAGGAAAGAAAGAGGAATCCAGCCGGACGCACGTCATTTCTATCCGCAGGTGAAAAGCTGTTTTAGTTCGGTGATTAAAACGCTACTTTAAGCGTGAAAAAAAAAAGGAATTCCATTTTTCTAGGTAGACTCCACTCGAGGCGCGCTTAAAAAAAAAAAAAGAAGGTGTTTACCTTCTGAGTCAGCAGTTATACTGCGATGAAAAAGTAGTTTCGATCTTTTCCAAATCGCTCCACTCTTAAGCTCCAATACCAATATGGATTTGGACACGTAGAGGAGAGGCATCTCTCTTCGTGTACGCGCGCACAACAATCCTAATAATTGAGATATTAGTAGATTATTAGGAGGCATTGGTTGGGGGATAACAGCGGGGCCTAATGCTCGGCTGTCCCCCAAAGCGGCAGCGAATCAGCATAGTCGGGAGGAGCTCCCGTCACGTATGTAATAGTGGCGCAGGCACAGCCGTGTAAGCGAAGGAAGAAGCGTCTTCGTCGATCAATTAATAAGAATACATTGGGCAAATGAGTCGCGGACCTAATGGAGCGCGTCAGCGGGTTACGTGTCGGAGATAATTTCGTGATCCGTCGGATAATGTGTTTATTTCCCGAGGTGTGGGCCGCGGCCGGATAATTGACACGTGAGTGACAGAATGGCTCATTCGTGCCCGTTTTACCGGGTTAGCCCGGGGGAAGGGACGATGTGGCATCGAAGGGGCGGCCAAGGCTCCCCCCCCTCCTCCACCCCACCTCCCGCCACCATCACCACCACCACCGCCACCGCCACCCCCCTCCTCCTCCTCCTCGCCCCACTAGCGGCTGTTCAGCAGCCAAGATCAAAGGGAACCGACTTCTCGTTCGCAAGGTGAAGAACCGGCCATCTCTGGGCCACACACGAATTGCTTTTATATACTTACTTTACGCGCCATAGCATGAAAGTGTAATAGCTTTTGGGCTTGCTCGCCGCGGGCCCCGCAATCGCTCGGCCAAGGTCGCCGCTAAATCAGCATGCACCTACTTGCAATTATCGTCGAGCAGCTTAACCGAGAACTTACAAGAGCTTAAGAGAGCGGAGTTAATGTGAGTTTGCGAGATGTTGAGATCTTTGGCTGGTTTGCATTCAGCCTTCGCGTTCTGGAAAATCTTGGCCGACCCTTGGCGGGCGATTTTCAAAACATTTTGGCCCCTACAGCTACTAAAAATCATACTGTGCGCAATTAATGGAAATGTAGCGCCTGAATATCGCTTATATGCGGGAAAATCATACTTTTCAATCAGTTATAGATACTTAATACGATTGACGCTTTCATTATCATGCCGAGGAAATTTATTAAGGCCATCTTCTCTCTGCCATACTTGCTATACTAACAATATTAATGACCAATGCTTGTTTGCAATGAATTCGACAAGTTGACAAAATTATTAAAACATCAGCGATGGCCAAATATCTTCTAGATCTGCGAATTTTGCTCTAGATTTTGTGCATTTTCGATCATTTAATCCGACTGTGTATAGTCGAAGGGCATAAAAATTGAACTTTATATAAAAATATAAAGACGAATACTCAAATTGTACCTCGTTTTATATAGCTTTATAGGCTTGTTTATGATTGTAATTGCGCCTTTTTTTCTCTTTATTATAGAATTATCTTTATATCTCAATGTGATATCCATAAAATTTAATGCAACGTAATTGTGAAAGTTGATAGTTGAAATGCATTGAACGAACGCTACAGATATTTGAAATGATTGAATCGAGACTGCGTACAAGTACGCACATACAAGTGAAATAAGTCAGCAGGCACGTACGTAATATAAAGAGACTACGACAGTTATATTTAAATTGAATTTTGTCGTATTGCAAATGGACTTTTTTTTCCCATTTACAGTGATAAAATATCGTACAAATTGCTAGATAAAAATAAATGAATTATTTGACTGAAGCCGTAGAAAGTCGGAGGGCTCTTATATGCCGAGTGACGTATGAAAAGTACAAATTTTAATCCTAAATTACATTTGTTTTTGACCGACTAAATCTTAATGACCACATAATTTAGGTTGTGGCATAGCGTGTAATTTTCAGTGCATTGTACGAAATAATTACTTTTGTAATGAAGGCAATTCGAATGACAAAAAAGTTGTGGATTCATCAAACACCCGTGCAGATCCTACGAATTTAGATATACTTAGAGGAATTTCTCGATTTAAAATCAATACTCCCACCTCGTCATCCTAAATCAAGTGTCAGGCAACTGAAGACCAATAGCAATTATTAATAACCGCTACAGAATCCCAGTCCCAGCAAAATAGTAACATTAATATACTAAGAATCCCCTTCCTACAATTATGTCCTGTAATTTGTTGGCAATTTTGAAGGATGCTGCAAATAACTCAACCGAGTCCACTCGGCCCATCTTCGAGTACATACTCCAACAAGCTTTGCTCGCATTGTATACTGACTGGGAAAGATAATGGGCAGGCAATATTTAAGGCGCCACAATGAGAGACCGCAGCTTTGTCAAAACAAAATTCGGCCGTTGAAGAGGGAGGTGACATTGGCCAATGCTGGCGGGAAGAATCGAGCTTAGCTCCAATGCACACAAAGCCCGGAAATTTTGTTGAACCGCCTATTCTGGGAGAGAGAGAAAAAAGCGCGGCTCGAGTGGCTTATTCATGGGGGTCGTTGGGTCGAGCGGGCGCAGCGGAGGTCGCGGACGTAACCGACGGCGCGACAATATCAAGTCATCAACGAGTCTTCGTCCGAGCAAAAGGTGCCTTCGGACGGAGGTGCTACTTCCCCAGCGAAGCGCGAGGCCCGTGACCAATTCCCGGACGTCCCCGATCGCCACGGCCACCCTTGCCCCCATTGTGCTCTTCATTGTGCCCCCGAACGAAGCGCGAAGCTAATCATCGCAAGCCGCATGACAAATCGAGCCGAGGGCGCGAGAGCTTCTCGAGATTTATGGGGAGGATCCCCGAATGTGCGCGGGGCGGGGGTTGGGGGGGTTGGTTGGGGCGTAGGAGAGGGGGATAGAGGGATGGAGGGGAGAGAGAGACAAATAAGAAGAGATGGTCACGCCACCCAAACGCACTGCAGCGTCATTCCGAAGGATTCCTTAAAATCGAGTTCGACCTCCTAAATCGACTCATAAATAGGCTTTGCATTGAGTGTCGGAAGACTTTTCCAGTCGAGAACAAGAGCCGATGAAAAGCTCTTTCTCCTCGCCTTTTTTCACCGATTTTCCAACAAAGACGAGCCCCTCTTGACTCCAGCAGGAGTACTTGGAAAGAGGCCGGATCGCTTTCGATAATTGGAAACGCACTCCAATAACGATACAGCCCAGATCAAATAATTCAAACCCTCAATACATTGAAGGCAAGCTAATGAAGATGTTTCCTTTGCCACCAATGATAAATCAAGCTATTGAATAGACTTTAATAAAAGTCAGTGACATCGAGTACGTTTGGGTGTACCATTTCCAGGACCTTCCAACACCAATACACAAGAAGCGCCAGCCTGAATTCAAGTCAATCTACTTTATACCTCTCTTTTTATTCTCTCTTTTTCCACTTCTCCCCCCCTCACTCCCCTCCCTCTATCTCTCTCAATCTCCATGGCGGTTCACCACTTTTTATCATGCTAATGTATTAACCCACATTGAGACATGGGTCGCAGTAGCTGATTATTAATGCGCAACGTCATTCTTACATCGCTCATTCCTGTCAACAACTTTCATGAATATATCAATCGGCATTGGAACGAGCATAAATTTTCATATATTTTCAGATTTCATTATAGCTCATTGAATGCGTTACGTTAATTTTCAAATGCTTCTTTTACCGATTTACTTGCACCAGATGTGTCAAATAAATGACTATGGACCTCGAGGCATATACATATTATGTACCAATGGGGCATCAACTAATTTTAAGAATTTCGCTCGAATAAAAGAAATTAGGTTTTAATGGGAAAATAAGCAATAATAGACTATTGATAAAATATAAAAAATTAATAAAATTTTAGAGAGGTAAATTTTTAGTGAAAACTCGATAGCTTAGCGGAATTATTATTATGAATACAATGCCCTTTTAAAACACTACAGAGCAAAAAAGTGCCTAACGCAATTTTTGAAATTGAAATTCCTCAGTGTATATGTTTATGTTAAGAAAGTTACATATATATCGTATCAGGCTTAGTATAAACGTGTGCAGTAATTAATTTTTCATACATGAATAGTACGATAAAGTTGATGGAATCGAAATGTAAAAATAAAAGAAATAATGCAGAGAAAGAAAAGTTTTAGCAATACGCATGTGTTTCTAACCAAGCTTTGGTTTGTCTGCACCGTATTATTAAATTAAATCACAAATATATGTGATGTTTTATTGATGTGAGCGATGGATAAGTGATTCGTTTATTTGGGATTGGATGTAATACTGAATTAAATTTATCGCTGCTCGGAAATGCATTTGAGAAATATCAAACTGAATGAAGGCAAACGAACACCCGAAACTTAACCACCTACACATACGGTCTAACAAAGATATTTTACTGGGCATAAAAAAATTGCGCGCGACAAATAACGATGAAAAAAATTATCAAAATAATCAACAAACAGCTCGGCTCTGTTTTTGCCTTCGTGGAAGTCGACATTCCATGCGATATTTGGCGAGAGGAATCGCCATTTACCCGACGAATTTTTCATTGGGCTATCGAGAAAATTGAATCGGAAGAGCAAAACCAAGCTGCAAAATACTTCTGCCTTACATTACGATTCCACTCAGGGCAATGAATTTGCAGAACGGCGGCAATGGCAGGGGTGTTGAAACGAGCGAGCCCGGATCCGCTGCGACTAAATGGCATTCAATTACAAAACTTCTTCCGCTCGGTCGGATTTGGAATGTTGTCACTGGGGTTTAACGATAGGGACCCGGAAAAAGCCGAAAGTTATATCGGTCGGAAGTGATTGGACGCGGCCGTAGAGATAATAGTCGGGCGCGGGCGCGGTGATAAATTGAAATCGACGCTAGTTTAAGCTATAATATCGATTACCTCGCCCCTCCGCGTTTCACGACACATTTTTACTGTAAATTTGAAAAGGTTTTTACGCACTTAACGAGTTTCCATGGATAAATGAAAAAGGATGTTGGCTGGGTTTAATGGGCGCGGCCACATTGGTGGCTCATTGTCGTCAGCGAGGCAGAGCGACAAAGCCCACGGCGATGACACGGCGTCAGTTCCCGAGAGCGATGGATAATCAAAGATCGGGCCTCATTTGGGAGTCGCTCGCTTCGTTCCGCGAACTTCTCTGCTGCTTTTATTTGAGAGTCGGGGGGCCGTATCTAATGGGAGCTGTGGCGCGCGGGGGGGAGTGGCAACTATGAGCCTCGGGGCTGGATTGATTTCAAATGACCTTTCAATCAAGCCACCTCTCTCGGATCCTCTGTTTGTTCGACACGGCACTTCATTGTCGTCGGTGACACACAGCTGCGAAACTGCAATGGCAATTGAATTCATCTCGCTTGGTTTTATGCTTATTATATTTGGGCCGAGGCTGGCACGAGCTGGCCTGAGCGCTTCGTCCTGTGGGAAATGGTCGATGGAGGTAGCGTCGTTAGTTAGCGTTAGTAAGGAGCGGGATCACACCTCGAAGGGCAATTCGTTTGTTGGATTGGTCGCGGTCATCGGTGGGGCCCACCGAGATTGTTCAGTGAAAAATCGCACACCCATTTTTCCTCGAAAGTATGGTACAAAGGGCAGCCTCCTACTCTTTCTTTCTCTTACACGCGCGCTGCGCGCACTCGCTCGCTCGCTCGCTCGCTTATTATCTCTCTCTCTCTCTCTCACACACACACACACTCTCTCTCTCTCTCTATCTATCTATCTCTCTGTCTCCCTTTAGAGCCCGCCCTTTCACTCTTTCTCCCGGTGCCGTGGGCCGCCTCAATGGGAACGGGACCTCACAGGAACAGCCGCGAGTGAGTGAGCAAGAGGGATGAGTGCGTATGAGTGCGGACATAACTAGAATTTAATGAGCTTCCCCTCGGGAGCGAGGGGAAATTATGGTCTTCGAGCGTTGACGCGCGATCATTTTTTCCTCTTTTGGCATGGATATTCCAGGTAAATTATAGGCGAGTCACACCTTTTTGCGTAAAGTGCTCCGTTCGGAACTCGGTGATCCTTATTAGCTAACCTCGCCTTCGCGCTGATTAATTTTCGATGCTCGCTCGTTCATTTGCCCGTTCGCCCATTCGCTCGACCACCAACGAAGATGCTGGTACAATCGATTTATGATTTACGCGCTCGAGTCTCTTTGATCGGCGTTCGAGGCGCCTAAGGAGACTTTCCTTCTATCGCTCGGCGCGCATCTCCTACAAACATTTCTTGTTTGCACGCATCGGCATTAATAATAATATTACATTTGAGTGAAAAGTTTTCATTCTTTTGAGCCGTGGCATAAATATTTTATTGGAGAATCGTTCCGCCGCGTAGGTCTTATATAAGTCTTTTTTTTATAACCAAAAGAAGAAAAGAAGAGAAAAGAAACCATTCAAGCCTTATCCATTGACGTCACGCGCCAATAATCATTCGATACTTTGTAATTGGCAATTACTCCATGTAACTGTAGAAATACTTATTTCAGTTGGTATTGTTTCTAATAAATACTAACTTTTCTTAAAATATCGACACCTTTTTTTGAATTCAATAATTAATATCAATACGAACTTTTATAAGTTATCCATTTGTGAAAACAATTACTCCGCCAAGCTGAAATAATGAAACAGCATTTATTTGGATAATTATTCAATATAATATTCATATATATATAATTTTAATTTCATAATTTTCATAATTTTCATTTATATATTTCATATATATAATCTATCTATAAGCATATGCCTTTGCATATTGACCAATTTTACATAGCATATTTAAAGTTTTTGTAAAAACTATTGCATACCATATTTTAGGAATACTTTGGCATTGAAACAACAGAGAAATTATGAATTAATAATAATTGAAAAAACCAATAATTTTAACTATAAACGCATTATTCTCAATTATAGCTAGTTATATATATATTATATCTTAAGCTTTCTTTTATAAAACTTGCCAACAGAAATTTAGACCATATCGAACGATTAAAAATGTATCCACGTTCAACAACATTAACATCTTACAAATAAGATCTTTTGCAATTAAAAATAAAGATCATACTCGTTGAATGAAGTTTTATAATAATTAAGAAATATTAGTTCACAATTTCGTTTTCACAATTTCACAGTTAAAACTCTATAGTTTAAGACAATTAGAATATTATTCTCTTAGGCAGACATTATATTATCAATAATTCTATTTATAGCTACACATACGTGCAGTACTCATACATTTTGCTATATTCCACGTTGATTTTAAGAGATGATAGTTGTATTTATCTGGCGAGATGCTACTTTTAACATTTTAATTTTATATATGAAGATTATATTGTAATATATGTGCAGGTTACTCCAATTTATCCCGTCTGTATTTTGTATCACAACATCTTTGATATCTCTTTTATGGAAAACTAATGCCTAGACATTATCCGTAAAGTTTAATTGTAAATTAAATTTGCGAATTTACTAATTAAAAATTACACTTTCGGATCCAACCAAATGTAATAGTGCATAAATTTAATAGGCCATATCTTATAAAGCCATTGAACATTAAAATAAAACTGCCATTGAGAACTTTAAAGATAATTCAAATGTACATATATTGTACGGCAAATAGTGCAATTCAATTTGCTTCGTTAAACTTTAATGTTAAATTAATGTTAATGTGGGATATTATTGGGGATAAATTGCGAGGTATGTGGGCATAATTTGAATGTTTTTCATCTTAAGAAGGTGATTTTTACTTTGATTTCGTACAATGCTGTAAAATATATAGAAAGGGAGATCGTTGTCTTTCCATATTTAAATTTTTTCGCTATTATCGTTGCCATTGTTGTTTTTATAGCGGTTGCTGCCGAATAAAGAAGTCGCATCTAATGATAGTGTAAAAATTATTTTGAAAAGATACGAGAGTCAAGACTAAGTGTCGGTATTCGAATTTGTAAAGAAATGATCCTCGCGCATAAATTACATATTTGCATGCCCGTACGCACACATGCAGGCCAACAAACATTTCCATTTTTGGTTTGCGTTCAACCACTTTACGATTTCTCCCACTTTCTAAAGGAAGCACCTTATATCACTGCCAATGCGCAGCTCCCTCGGCCAATCCCATCGCCAACATATTTATTGCGCGTACGTGCGCTTGACCCAAGGATATTCAAAGTCGAAGATCACGGCCAGGTGTGAGCGGCAGCCAAGCGTTGTCGGTGGCACTGGGCCATTCAATTGTAAGATCGCGAGGAGCGCGGAGGACAATTTTTGCTCGCCGGGACACCGCACCGAGCGAGCAATTAGCTCGCTTGCGTGCCCTCAGCTCCCGCCAAGCACTATCGGGACGCGCATGAAAGGAAGACGAATTTTTCCAGCGAGAGGAAATTGGATGCGAACCTGACGCTCTTGCGCACATGCGTGGGTTTCTAATATGCACGCACTAGTGCCTGCAAATATAACATATGCGCGGACCCTTGCGGGGGCACATGACGCGTTCGCCTGTGTTCCGTCCTTTTCAACGAATGCCGCGCACAACCGTGTAATTTAAGCAAAAATCCTATTGAAAACCGCAACCCTTTTAAAAAATTTTACAATCCCCGCGACTGATGCGTGCGCCGGGACTTGAAACGCGGAATGTCTAAATGACATGAGTAAATAATTAGTCGGCCAATCGCTCGTTTTCATAATGCGGTTTACCGTAATTGCGATTAATTTACGAATTAATCATATACGCCTCGGCAGCGCTCGCATAATCAAAAATACGATTCGGGTCGGATAAACTTTAAAACAATACGTGGATACTCGAAACTTGCGCTCGATACCGGCGCGGTACGCAATTTTCGACCTTTCTGTCCCATTTCTTATTTTAAATTAAAAAATTTTAATGTTTTGCGGCTTAAATGCATTACGCGGATATTTCATTGCAGCGCTCGCCAATTATTTGTCGTTTACTTTCAACTTGCAAACTTTTCAATAATTTAAAATAAATAAATCAACGACATTTAAGCTGCCCTCCTACCTTTGCCAATGAACGGCCCTGTTCGTATTCGAGATATTGAAGTCACGCCATTGCGTTTTAACTTTACTAAATGCCTAATTAATATTTCTTTCGAACGATATTCAACTTTAATTTCTACCTGTGAATCATATTACAAGGCTTCTCGATATCTTATGTACAAACGAATCGTTGCTGATATTACGAATTACTACAGCTGGAGTAGTTACTTGCTACATTTTAAGTAAACGTCTCTTGCCAATACAATATTTCTTCTAATAAAATACTATTTGCACAATCTCTGACAATTGAAGATTGCACAACAGCCAATTATTTAAATCAGTTATATTGAACAATTATTAATTAATTATTAAAAAAATAATACCTTTATTTACATGCTTAGTCTTTTATGAAACAAGTGATTGCGAAAAATTTTCAATCCACTTTACTATAATATTACGCGCGCGCGCGCGCGCATGCATACACACACACACACACACAGTGGGAGAGAGAGAGATATGTAAATATATATAATTACTCATTTATTATAATTAAATTTTTAACATCGCTATCCATTGATTGTACATTCTGAAAATTTTAGCTATACAATTTATATTAATTACGGAATACATATATAGATGAGTTATCTCTTCAACTTAAGCTACATAAATTATTTATAAAGGTCTAAAAATAAAGTTTTCTTTGTTTTAATATTAGAATTACATAGCTTGTTCTTGTTAACATAACACCTGACGCTTTAATAGCTTTAGAATATCATCTAATAAACATATAAATAAAAGCCTTCTTATGCTATAAATAGATTTTAAATATACAATTATCAATAGTGAAATTCAATCTTGAAATTAACCATGATTATATGCGAATATATATATATAATTTACAAACAAATTTTAATAAAAGAAGGCTATACTAATCATGTGAGTGATATGATCTCTATGTTCAAGGACGTTCGATTCGTTTAAAATTTTAATTTTTTAAAGTTTACAATTTTATTTAATAAATTAAAATAAGCATACATGTTCGCTATTTAAAAATTTTACTACTGTAAAAAGAAAAAGAAAAAATGAATGAGAAAGATGTTCAATAAAAATATTGTATCAATTTATTTAATCGGTAATTAAAATGTTTATTTGAGCCATGTAAACTTAAGTATTACTATCAATTAATAAAATCAATTGAGAATGAATATGATTTTTAGATTGGCTTTAAGACATTAATATTTTTGATTTTTATAAAACTATTTATCGTAATTTATCTAGTTAGAGAACAGCAACGTTTAATTAAATTTTGAAAGAAATATTTTCTACGGAAAATCTATGTAACTGTCATAATTTTTTATAAAAAAGTCAATGTGAGAAAAATGACAATAAGGACATATTGCTAATATTGTTAACAATGAAGTATTGTGAAATATTAAAACTTTTCGAATAAAGAATTTTTTAAGTGAATAGTATTATTAAAATATTCTATTAAACAAAATAACATCATAAAATTCCAGTTTATATATTATCAAAAGTGATAGCAAGTTAAATTACCTGATAATACTTTGCAATATAGATGATAATATAACAATAACAAGTTTAAAATAACTAAAATAAAAACTTGAATGGTTTTAAAATAAAAGGTTGGACTTTATGTTTTATCATTAGTGCAGAAAAATGTATAAATTGTAATAACGTATGAAATAATATTATTTTTAATACAGTAAAAAATAACATTTATTTTTTTGTTATAATAAAATTGTAAAAACTTATGTTAAGTTCTAGATCAAATAATTGTAAAATTATTTCTTTTAATACACATGCACTGAATTGCATCACACATTTAATTCTTATTATTAAAAAATATTTAATTGAAATCATTTATTAAAAATCTATTCTAATAAATAGGCTTACGACAAACTAGTAATTACAAATCTTCTCTCTAAGTACAAATCTTCAAACATATAAATATTATAGTAAAAGAAATTTCTTATAGAATGACAAAGAAAAAATCGAATTTTGAAATTCACATTTATTACATATTTGCACCCATACATTCGTACATGTAGATACGCACATATATGCATATACATAATAAAGTAATTTTGTAATAATCTATTGATAAAATAGACATTATTATTGTGATTAATGGTGGGTAGTTATTTTAAAATAGGGAATATTATACCAAAAATTTGCTATGTAAGCTGTACTCTTCAATACAAATTGGTATACATTTAAAGGCTATATTTCAAACGAAGATAAATGATTATTAACGGTTTTGAAATATTTTTTGTCCTCTAATACAATAAAGATAGTTTTGAGAATAAAATATATTTAAACTTTCTGTTTAATTTCACAATCCTTTTATTCCTTTAATAAATTAAAATGATAGTAGTATCGTTTTGCAAATGAATATTTGTTTTTAACGTAGTTAAAAATTTTGTTTTTGTTTTTCTTCAATGTTTAAATCAGTCATTTATGTAAAAATACTATCAAAACATATTTACGTTAATAATTAATATGAATGTCATAAATCAAGTGGAGATTTGATATTTTTAACATTTTTTAACCGATAAGCTATTAATTAATTTTCAATTCTTGGAAATAATTGAAAGGAGGTGAGGTGAAATGAAAGAATAAATCGTAATTTCTTTATTGTTAGTTTTACAATATTTGTCGATCAATGAAGCTAAATAAAGTACTTTGAAAGTACAGTGACAGAAGGTGCAATGAATTCCATTTTTTATTAACAATCATTCTCAATATATATCTCTCTTCCGAGACTTTATTATTTATTACATTACCAAACTTACTAATTTGAACTTTACGCTTAAAAAGTATGCAAAATTTAATTTGTTTATCACTTGGGCTTTATCGTGTTTTTAGCTAAGCACATTGGGGCGTTGGGGGGTCGGGAGAGACGGGAGGGACGGGAGGGACGAAGAACGAATTAACACCATTGATTACAAATCTCGAGACTGATTAGGAGAAACGATGGAGTTTCTACGATACGGGATAGTAAACAAATATAATTTGTTGTTAAACTTACGAAGTCCAGATTCGCACGTAGCACATAAATCCTTAATGCGCAATAATAGAAAAAAGCTAAAGAACTTGTGGTGGCGCACGCAACATTAATACATCCATGGTGTCGTTAAGTGAGCCGCCCCACACCGACACACCGTCCTCGTACGTGTGGTCTGCAGGCATTTTCGCAGCGTCTGGGTGGTGAAAAGACGAAAAATCGGCGGGAATAAATCGCCGTTGGCGCTTCTTAGATGTTTCACAACGACGGCGGGGATCCAGGGGCGGCCTTACGGCAGCCAATGAACGCTCTCGGGAGGCGGAGCCAGTGCACACGGCCCCCAACACGTCTCCGTCCACCTCCGGCAGCCGGGGTGAGCCGATCGAGGGTTGCGGTGGACGTCCCTGGCTCGCGTGACGTCGTCGCCTCGTCAATTACGAGAATAAGTACGTATTTTTCGAGCTATCGCGCTCGATATGCGAGATAAGAGCGAAACGGACACAGGCGCACGCGTCCTGATGCGCAAATTGAAAGAATCGATTGCCAAGTTGGATCTTAACTTATAGCGCAAGAAACAACATATCTGCGCGAACGATTTCGCAAATAAACGTTTCTCTCCCTCTCTCTCCCTCTCTCTCTCTCCCTCTCTCTCTCTCCTTCTATTCGTTATTCATGTAACTATATACACCGGTCTGTTTGTCTTTTTCTCTCGTGTTATTCTCTCATTTGTCTATACTGCTATGGACGGAACCTCCCTAAATATAAGCAAATCACCTCTATGCCTTGGTATAGGAAAGCTACGTCGCTGCATATTCAAAGAACGAACGTCTTGTGCTTAACACGAAAACCAGTACACCTACAAACTTTATTACTTATTAATGATATTTGAGAACTACTCCTGCTTAATAACTCCTAAACTAAAGAATTTAGCAGATCAATTATTTCCAAATGCAAATATCGACAAACATAATACTCTTATTTTTCCAAACTTTTTTCTTATCAATCTTAATTAGTTGAATAGAAAATATGGCTAAAATTGGACTTTATCGTTCAAGAACTTTAATAGAGCAATAGAACATTTTCCTTTTATTCTTCTATAATAAATTAATATTAAGCTTTAATATCCTTACAATCGTGTGTGCATTGTTTTTCAAATGAATGCCCATAGCCATGACATATAGATATTAACTTGTACATCAATTATATCTCAATATCATGTCTATATAATTGTATAATTATATGCTCTGCAAAGGAACATAGTCCGTGAATATATGATCCATTTATCCCCTTACTTCGTTATGAATAATTGAAAAAGGCTGCTATTATATTTTATTATGTTTTATGGATATGTAAGAGAAGCGAGACAAACAAACAAATCATTTCCAGATTACATAAATAATTTACAGCTTTCAGATTAGTTAAATATTATTTCTTGATTATTTCTTTTAAACGTTTCTATCCTAGTTGCATTAATTTTTCAATTTGATAAAATGCCAATTATGAAGCATTATACGTATATTGTTGTTAAATCAAGATTTATAGAACTTGATGAATTCATTGGATTACAGAGTACTGCAGTCGAATGCATTATAGTGACGATAAAACAAATAAAGTGTACTTATTGCTTAACTGTATTTATTACTTAAAAAGGCAGTATGTTAATTACATTAGTAGTAGCCCTTGAAATATTATTAAATAGAATGAAAATTCCGCATTAAGCAGAGAGTAAATAAACATAATAATCACGTATACTTATGATTTATAATTATTAATTATATTTATATTAAAAGAAATTTATTACCTCACAGAATTCATGTTATTTATACAGTAATGTGCTCATAATAACGAGTTGCTCAATTAACATTGATTAAAACGGTTAATTTTTTCACAAGGCTAAATATTATAAACATCTTCTAACATGTTTTAAATAATAAAAATGATAGATTTATTTTAATCATAATTTGAGTATTCAATAAATTTGAAAAAATTATATAAAAAATAATATTCTAATTTAACGTTATTTTACTACGCAAAATTATTTTCTAACGATATTATTTTTTATATAAATATGACAATTTCAATTGGCAAAATTGTGATAAGAGAAATTATTAGAAGGAAAGCAGACTCCAAGTATTTTAAGTGAATATTTAATAAATTGACGCTAAAATGATGCTCGACGCGCAGTTGTTGTAATTCCGAGCACGAGGCGGAATAATTTAATTCGAAATCTATTAATTCCAGAATGAAGGTGGTCGGTCACATCATCCCTCCTTGGAACACATTCGAAAAATTCAATTTTGCGCGGCCGTCGATTCGATTTTGAGCAGGCAGGTAAGAAATTCAGCAACTCCGAAGATTAAATTCGACGTAAAAAAGGGAAAAGTGCGGCGGGGGCTCGGTCGAAAAATGTAATCGTAATTGCGGTCGGGTGCAAAAACGGTAGTGAAAGGCAAGGAAAGGCACGGAAGAAGCTCCCGCCGGTGGGCGAGTGGTCGGTAAGGCAGCGCTCTTTCCCCATCGAGCAAAAAGCTCCCACTCCCGTGTCGGAGGTCTGGATGTTAACTACTTCTCGTAAAAATTCCAGCGGGCTGATCGTCATTTTGGCCACGAAGGAGAGCGCTGCGCCCCGGCCATGGGACGGGCCTGCCTGAAACTCCGCCCATTCTAACCTCCGCGCATTGGCCCCATTAGACGAGCGATCGGCTTTGATCTGTGCCGCCGTCGCCCCTCTCCGCGGACAGTCGGGCCACTGGCGGCGAGTGAGGGATCCTCGAGCTCAAAACTCCCGTCGCCGTCAAAGCGCTGCGAGTCACAGACCCGAACTGACTCGTTCTGCTCGTTTCTCCCTCGCCTTCTCTTTCTCTCTCCTGTCTCTCCTCTTCTTCCTCTCTCATACACGCACGCACACACACGCGCGCGCACGCACGCACGCACGCAACACACACGCGCGCGCGCGCGCACGGACACACACACACACAAACACAGATACTATCTATCCCTCATTCTCTCTCCCTTCCTCTGTGTGTGTGTGTCACTCACTCACTCTCTCTCTCTCTCTCTCTCACTGTCTCTCTCTTTCTCTCTCTTTCTCTCTTTTTCTGTCTCTCTCTATCTCTCTCTCTCTCTCTCTCTCTCTCTCTCTGTCCCTATACATATATATACATATCACTGTCTCTCTGTCTCTCGTTTGTTTCCCACTTTATCGCGAGATCGCGAATTGGCCAACAGTGCGTGTCAAGGTTTGAGGCGACCGGGCGCCTCGTCGGAACAAAGTGTAACCGAGATGGGACTGGGAGTGACTGGGTAACGCGTGACGTGGTGCAGCAGCAGCAGCAGCAGCAGCAGAGACGAGGCATGCGCCGACGACTCGCCGCCGTGTGACCCTGGCTTCATCGCTGCGATGAGTGGTGTCCAAGTGCGGTGGTGTTGAGACTCGGTTCATTTTCCGTCGCGCCCCGGCGATCGATAATGTGTAGCACGGAGATGACGGAGGCCGCCTACACGATGTCGCCCTCCGCGGCCTCGTCCACGGCCTCCTCCGGGGGCTGCTTGGGCTCACCAGGACTCCGTGCCCCGACCGCCCGGGAGTTGCCCGAGGACGAAGACGAGATCTCGGTAGGCTGTCCTAGTCCGTTGCCGCTGGTTGTCGCGGCGACCGGGCCCGCGGAGGAGGCGGAGAGCCACAGGCGAGGGAATTACGAGGATCGATTGAGCCCCACCGCCCTCGAAGAGGAGGAGGAAGAGGAGGAGGATGAGG
>JAPYYT010000757.1:0-65319 GCA_030522565.1 Ceratosolen corneri | reverse complement strand
CGCTTTCATTCGTTCTTTGAACGAGCACTCAAGAGTGCTTTCGTATCGTAAATTTCGTGGGTCGGGGGGGGGAGGGGTACAAATGGCGGCTCGAGAGTTCCGTAAACAGCCTGATGCCGATTGAAAACGGAAGTGTCCAGTGGCACCGGTGGCGTCGGAACACGAGAGTTATTACTTTGGTGGGTGAAATAGCAGTCAAAGCAGAAAACGGCGGGGGGGGGGGAGAGGCGAGGGAAAGAAAGAAAATGAATACAGCAAAATGTAAAAGCGATAACAGCACGAAAGAAATAATGCTGATTTAAAATGCTATAGGAAGGTAAACTAATAATTAACAAATTTTCTTGTAGGAATATACATTCAATTGCACAGTAGCACCAAATAGAGATAATTGCACTCTTAATGTAAGAAACACTTGGTGTTTTATTTTAAATTACGTATATAACATTACGATTCATAATATGAGTGTACACCTTATTTAATATTTATATATTCAGTCAACTCATAAATTTAAGTTATTCCGACTTTTTTCTATTCAAGTTCTGTTTAATGTGCACCTTTTTCATTCCACTTACTTGCACGAATTTTTATGTAATTCATTATAAATTTAAAATAAACATTTCCAAATTAAGCGCACTTAATCTAAAAAAATGTTGTAAAGTTCAAATTATAGATTTATGAGAAAAACTACCGAAAAGTTTAAATGCAATTTCATACTATACGTATTATAACTTTGTGCAGTGGAAGTACTAATAACTTTGAATATTTTAAGTAGTAGTCGAAATTACTGGTTAGCATAAAATACTTTTAAATTTATCATTATTTATAAATATCTGCGGGTTTCACTGTATAATAAATAGGTGCTTCAATGACGACAAATGACTAATTAACAATTAGTTCTAATCTTGATGAAATTGATTCTATCAGGTCAGTTCAGCAAGCTCAATAATTTATTTCAATACGAAAACTTTTATGTTGCATTAATTTGCGGCATTTTATATTATAAAAATAGGAATAAATTTATCTCTTGTTTGTTCTATCTTTTTTCTTCTTTACGCGTTACTTTCGTATTATTTTATTATTGGAAATTTTAAGTTGTCGAGGCATTATCGCGCCTCGTCGTCATAAAGCCGTTTATGTGAGGTGCGTAATAACGATCAGAGCACAATCTTATTTCAAGCGGTAATAATAAAACGAACGACAGAGAATACTTTCAGTATTGTACGTCGCAGTCACCCAATATTCGCCTAATATGCGAACGAATACGTGGTAAGTCGGAGGCGTCGACAAAATAACCCATTCGATGCTTTCACATTTAAAATGCACCGACATTCCGTGCATCGTTTTTCAACTATTAATCGTCACACTCACTTTGCAATTATAAGTGTCGAGCAGAAAAGCAAAGAGCCCGGGCCTCGAGGTGGAACAGATGGCACACGCTCGTTCAAATCCCCTTTATATACATTAATTCGTGTGCAAGCTTTGAGATGAGAGGATGGATTATGTTGTAAGAATGCAACACGGTTGTGCAATGGCTAGTCTGTCTTGACTCGGGAACTCGTGTCGTCATTCTCTGTGTCGAAATTCCGTTAGCGTTCACGCAATGGGAGAAGCGTGGAGTTCAGTTAGTCGAAATTATTTAGCTCGTTCGCATAGTTCTGCATGCGTTTAAGGAAGAAAACTTTGTGCATAAATGGTGTCTCGACTAACTCAATGCATTCATTTACAAATTATATTTTAATCAATGTAATACTACTCGTTCGAAAAACTTGAGCCAATGCAATAACATTATTATTCATTCGGATTAATTTTCAATCCTTATGCTCATTATTGAATATTCCCATTATTAATGGTACAGATATATACTATGAGTAGGATTGCTGAAGTTAGTATTGAGATTTTTGAGGAGTCGTTTATACTTTATATATTGGGCAATGTAAGAGTTCTAAAGTTGTTGCTTCGACTTTTAATGTGGAAGAAAAAGAGAAATATATAATAATAATTAGATAAGCTATCGATTGAATGTCACAAATTATAAACTGATTATTGTTGGAACTTACAAGCAATAATTGTATTATGTAGTGAAACAATGAAATTAGTGTTTCGTTAACCAGATAATTATAAAAATTAACAATGAACATTTTTATAGAAGAAAACCTTTTGAGATGTACACAATTTATATTAATTTCTTAATATTAATTTACAGGAAGCAATGTCTGTTTTAATATATTCAGTCAAAATTTTCTTAAAATTATTACAAAATTAGAAAAATTATATTTAAATACTGTATATATATATATATATATCATCAAGTATTCTATCCAAGAAGAATTTAATATTTATAAACAAATAATTCCATAAATTCCACTCCTAATTTATTATTAAAAGTTGTTACCTCGTTGCTCTTGGTCGATTCCATTTATCCTCTACTGAAATAATTACAAAACCGAATAATTTTCTTCCTTGACTGATAATAAGTCAAATTATTTCTTATCATTAGCTTAACATTATAACTCAATACAAGATTAAATAATATAAACTAAATGAATTCTTTATTAAATGGTTTATTTTTAATAATATTAATTTTTAAGTACATAGTAGTTTAAGTGCAACAATTTTTTTATTAAAAGTTTAATTTTATTTTTGTCATATAGTGTCCATTATGTTACATCATAAATCTTATAAAGAGTAATTGAATAATTCAATGAACGAGGAAGCATTATTTAAGCAGACCATTTTCAAATAAATTACCTAAAATTATTTATTTATTACACAAACATTTAACATCTTAATGAGTATATAAAAATTTTGTTATTTATATTTTTTATCAATGTAACGTAGTTTACAAATGAAAATTATATACGTTGAGTCTCAAATGTAAAATACAAGTAGCAGTTTCAAATAAATTTGTATTTGCAATTTTAATCAAGATTTATTTCGGTAATGAACACAAATGTGTAGACAAGAGTGAAAGTCTACTGATCAGTATTTTCAGTTTTAAAAAGTGGTTTTATGAAACGTGAGAAAATGTAAAAATTAAACTTCTCTATGGATTATATATAAATTATTGTTTTTAAAAGTTCGCTAATTGAATTAACTCAAAAATACAATTATTAACCGAGCTCATTGTAGATTATATTATTTACAATTACTTTTCCCCTGGATTGTTTATGGATTGCATAAAGAGAAATATTAAATATTAAATATTAAATAATAAAATAAAAATGCAAGCACCTGAGAAATTAAAATAAAATTGACTAGAGTTATATGCGATTCAAGGGCAATTAAAACACAAATTAAAAGAAAGAATAACGATTTAAACAGTCTGAAATTTTTTCATCATTTACCTGTCTTTTCTACTTAACGATTTTACACACAAGAATAGGCAATATAAATATGTATATACAAACAAACAAAGAAGACCAAGCATTTTTCGAGATATTTAATGTAAAGTCAAATTAAGAAAATTGATAATTTAATAACCTCGTAAGTGTGATTTGAAGACTTTTCGCTTATTAATAATAATTATAAAAACAGCAAATAGTGTCATGTAATTGAGAATGTGTCTTGTTAGATGAAAATTGAGTAAGCATTTACTAGAATTTTAATAACAAAATTGGAAAGCCCACAATTGCCAAGTATCTCACGAGAGATGTGAAACTAGAAAATTAAATTAAAGTACAATAGGAGAAACTTTTCTATACATTTGTTTTAGTACAGAAGAATTGTCTAAATTTTTTCTTGAAATTAAAGCGCACCCTGATACATCATAGTGCTTATGTGGAAATGAGCCAAGAGTCAAATATACCTAGTCTCTCTCTCTTTCTCTCTCTCTCTCTCTCTCTCTCTCTCTCTCTCTCTTGAAGAAAACGTGGATCAGTAACGATTCTTCGTTTTAATAAGTTTTCGTATTTATTTATGCACAAAAGTAGTAATAAAGGCCTTGTCTTGCTGACATTTTGAAACTTTCAATTTATTTGAATGATTATGGATATGTGGATGATTAGCTATTATTCCTATTATTTTTGGCCATAAACCTGTAGAAGTAGCTATGGAAATATATGAATAATTTTAAATAAACGTTGAAACAGATTTCAGACAATTATAGATTTTCACTATTCCTTATGTAACCTATAGTATTAGCTTTTAATACGATTTATTAGACGAAAATTAAATTTCTTTCTAAAATTTTATTCATAAGTAAAGAAGTCTTGAAGATATATAGTGTTAAGCATTTTTTATGATGCCGTAATCTATTAAGCATGATAGTACTCTTAAGACATTTTCTAGTTATTGCACTTCTATAATCGTGGTTGTCCATGAATTAAACAATTTTCTCGTAGATTAAATTGATAAATTAGATAGATTTAACATACATGGCTTATTATCACAGTCCATTAGTCACTATAATGGCAAGAAAGAAAATAGATTCTTTCGTTAATAGCTGCCGAAGAATTGCATATATTTATATATTCTCCCCGACATTCATTCTTTATACTTTTTATATTAATATATACCAGTCCATTTTTGCCTCTATTATTTCCTCTGCTCCTAGTTTTACTAATCTCTCTCTCTCTCTCTGTTTTCCTCTTCATTATTGTTTTTTTATCGATTAAGCAAATTGACATTGAATTCTCTTTGGTTAATATAAATACGAAATTAGTGATGATATTTAGAAAGGTTTATTGAATAATCACATGCTGAACAATAATTCCATTGTTATTTAATTATAAATTGGGTTGTCTGTAAAATTATTTTATTAACTTTTTAGAAATATCATTATAAAATTTTATTATTTATAATAATTAAGAGTTTGAACACACTCACATCTCATTAAAATATTTAATATGAACGTTCGACCATAATTTTGTCAGAAAAATTTGCAAAACTTCCATACGTGTACAATGTATTGTTTTATCCACAAATTTATAAATGTATAAAGAAAAAGTTTAATAAAATATTTATAACTAAATTTTTTTACAAATAAATTTTTAACTACCTTAATTAGTTGAAATTTTTCTCATAAGATTGCTCGTGTAATACGTTAGTATCCATTGATTGTTAAAAATTATAGATTTTTTAGCCTTCTGAGTGTAATCTTCGAGTTCGAATCGCCTTTCGAGTTAAATTATGTAATAGCTACTTACGTATCATATTACTCGGACTGATCATTAAATTATGAAAAAGAAATTAAAATATATGGAAATTCCAATACTACAGTTTTCCTCTCCGATAATAATCCAACCAAACTCAGTCAAGTTATTGAAGTCGAATCTATAGTATAACATTAATAGAATTGGAATCTTAGGTTTCATTGTAATGAGAAAAACTATAAAAAGAAAGAAAAAGGGGTAGACAAGCCTAAAAATAAAAAACCAAGTATCTTTTTCGCTACATTAGCAGTGTCATTTATTTAACTTTATACTGCCGTGTAAGATTCGTATCTCAATCTTATTTTAGCTACTGACGTTTCAATAAGAAAACGCGGCTCGTGAACTGCTCGTGAACCCTTCTCTCTGACCACCACCACCACTCTCACTCTCTCTCTCTCTCTCGCTCTCACTTCTACTACTGTCTTTCATTCTCCCATTCGTTATTTGGTCGTAACAGTAGTGGTCGGCCAAGAGAATGGAATTCCATGGTTAGCAGGTCAGATAAAGATATCCCAACTATAACACACCCTCTCTGCCTGAGGACGCCGCATTTTCATTGCTAGTGAGTTCTGGTGTTTGACGGTACTTCTCTCCCTTCCTCTCTGTCCTTCTCGCCGCCCCTTGCTAGCGATCGCTACTGTACTTACTCCACCGCTCTCTCTCTCTCTCTCTCTCTCTAGTCTTCGAAAAGGCTTGACGATAGTTTCGTCCGACTTCCTACTCCCTTGGTGACTACCAAGATAATGGAGAGATCGATCGAGTTACTTCCTCAATTATGTGCGAAAACCCTTTCCTGACTGCTTCACCAGCTTTATCACATTATAACATCTAATTTGCACCTCGGAAAGGCTGAAATGTTAATTCTTTCTTATACATAGACAGATCGCTTAACCTTTTCTAAGATTAAATATAAGCTATTCTGATAACCTTTCCTCTTAATAAACTTTATCGCATGCATTAATAGAAATTTTTCGTTTATTTAAACATTCGCTACTTAATTAAATTATTTATTTATTATTTGTTACAATTTGATCAATGCTTATTTAGCAAAACACATTTTATTCTTCGTATAAATTTAATTTATATAAATTCTAAATATCAATTTCACAAAGTTTCTGAAAATGAAAATTTAAAGATGAAAGACGTTTTTTTAGCCAAGAGTTTATAAATTATTTCTCTTTGAAATTCTCTTACAATAGTTTTATATGATACTAGTGTAAAACTTAAAAAAATTAGGTTCCTCGAAAAAACTGGGAAGAAACAAGGAAATAAATATACTAACAAACTTTGAAATACTTAAAAGCCTAAACTACATAACAATTCACAAACTACACATTATTATGTCGCGCATATACACGGAGAATGATTACAATTCATTTAATATATGAAATTTTTTCCACTTTTAACTTGCTGCAGACTGTTATAAATTCTTATGAAATATAAGCACACCAAATAATTAGAAATATAGCATAGAATATTTCACGAAAATTAGCAAATCTCTATCTTTTATTAAAACATTTATTACGGATTGTCCTTTTCGTTGTTTTAGGAAAAATGAAACTATACTATAAATGAAACTGTACTAATGAAAGTCGAATGACGTGATTATAAATATTAACAAACAGAAAATTTAAATAATTATTCAGTGGCTTCAATTTTTATAAAAACAAATACTCAAGATCAAATAATATGCAATACATAAATAATCAGAATTTTGTTTGCTTTCTACGTTCATATGTTCGTCTTTTGCTTTCTCCTTTTGTTCTGCCTTTTTCTAACTCTTTCATCCCCTGTCCGTCTCAATTGATCAATCTATTTTTCTATCTTGCTCACCTCTCACCTTCTCTCTCCTACTTCAATCTGCCCATTACTCCCTCCATAATTCATAAATATAATTTCTCTCTCTCTCTCTCTCTCTCTCTCTCTCTCTCTTAATTTCCTCTGGGTGGTATCGGCTCCCGTCATGGAAAACATCGATGATGAGCTGTCGAGCAAATGTCGTACAGCAGCTACCGCAATTCACGTATCATCTGCGACGATAAGAGGAGGGTGTCTGTCGCGGTAACATGGAGGAGACGAACGTGGTTTTCCGCGCATGCGCGAGAGCGAGAACGAAAGCGACTAGAAAGGTCTGGAAAAGTCATGGAGGCGAGATTATCTATAAGTGAAGAGTGAGAGATGCTCGGGTAGTTGGACGATGAGCAACGACATTCATGAGCGGAGAGAGAGAGATAACGTAATATCGGTAATGGCTCGTAGATTCGAAACCAGCAGTCCGTAGGACGCTAAACTCATCTATGCGAGACTTTTGATCGCAGGGTTACTTTTTGTCTTGCCGTCGTCTGACTTCTTTCACGCTTCATCCGATTTCATTGATGCACTTCACTGGCCACAAATGCTGTTATGACTCGGAAGAGATAGCTTTTTATTTCGAGACATAGGAGAAACTAAAGTGGAGCTCAATCACATCGAGCCACTTATTATCACAATTAAATTTCTGAAATGTGCCCAATTAAAAGAGTTAAAATACAACAAATTTTATACATATATATATATATAATCAAATGTGCTAATGAGTTAAGGTGCGCGTGTAATTCGTATTATTTATTTAAGTAATTTTACAGTTGTGGCAAACTACTTAGACTTATAAGTGCAGTGTCAGCACCTAATGCAAGACATTTCCAAATGAAGTAATTAGAGAAGAAGCACAATTAAATATTGCCAATTTAAACACACACTCGGGCGCAACACACGCCCCTGCCCATATGGAAGCCCAATCAGATTAAACTACCTTGGCAAAATTCCTGGTATTTTAAGCAATTCGTTTCTCATAAGTTTTAATTGTAGTTTTGGTAAATTGTTTAATGATTAATAATTATTGGATGCAATTAATAATGAATTAGGTTTTAAGTGTCCGTCGTCAATTTTCATGGCAAAAATAGGAAACGTTAGACGAAAATATCTTCTAAATGTTAAATATTTCCTACGAAAATGTTCCCCATTTCTCTTATTACGAATTATGGTATTGACATGCTTTACGATTTAATGCCGCTCTATTTGCAATTGTCTTATTATTATTTTACAAGCGTTTCATTTGACATACACAATGATGGATTTCGGACACGTGATTTTATTAATATTCAGATAGATTTTCAATCAAATGCTAATATTCATGCTAATGTATTATAATATTCATCTTTTCTAAAGTATTTAATTAGCATTTAATACGATAATTGCTCTACATAATTAAGATGATAATTTTCTACATAATGTAAATAATAAACTGCATAGAGATCGAAAATAAAAGCTTTATGACGTAGTAAGATCGAAATTAATTCAATTAGCTCGGCAAATTCGTTTAAAGCTGACATTGAAATTTGATAATTTAATGTATCTTGTTTCTTTCCGTAAGCACGAGGCAACCGAATAATATTCATAAGCTCATTCAATTATGAATTTAATTGATTATTCGTCAAAACGTGCAAGCGCATTAATGCTATCTCATTAAAATACCTGCAATATGCGCGTGCTCGCTAAAAATTCATACACGTAAATACTTCCTCTCATATTATTTTATCTATAATCACGAATCTATGTTCACACTTTTTTTCAAAGCTCGCTGTTTCCCAAGAAATTTATACAATCCATCAAAGTATTAAATCTCTTTAATCGACTGGAATGAAAAAACGTTGCGCCTTCTTGCGAATTACCGGCACCGAAATTAAACTAACGCAGTAAATCAAAATGAATTCTTTATAAATATTTATAAGCTTCATCCGCGGTTTTTCTCACTCATTTCATTAGTCCCGTTTTTCATTAATTTATAATCAGAGCAACAAGTAACGGGCATTTCGCCTCTCGTAATGGCAGGGCGGGGTGGGGTGGGGTGGGGTGGGGTGGGGGGGATAAAAAAAATTAATCTATTCAGGGTCGATCTGGAATATATTCCCAAGCCTTGGCAATTAATGAGTTAGTGGCATCGAGTCCAGGAAGGAGAGACTTCCAAGGCATAACTTACCTCCCCCCCATGTAAATCTCAAACCCATTGCTGTTTCGCGCCCTAATACGTCACGCCCCAATTGACAAAGCACGCGCAGCACTTTGCTCTTGGGCTTTTGCAAATCAAATGGATGTCCATCTTAGCTCGCCCACCTCCTCCCAATACACCTCCGGCCTCTGTGCGCGCATGCACTCGAGGCGATGCTGCCGAGACTCCTCGAGCGTACTTAGCATCGCAGATAAGTCCACTTAGTGGAGCTCGGTACATTTGGGTCATACCTGCCTCCACTACGGCCGTTGTTCGTATCGATGTTGTGCTATATTGGCATTAGCAAATGGAGTCTGCAATGCCAGCGGTGCCGAGCATCATAAGCGTTAAGTGGAGATGATTTTAAGCCAGCTTGGCCGTGTATGAAATTTGCAGTTATTGCGATAAATAGTAAAGACAATTTGTCAGCCGATCTCTTCGGCTTTGCCCCACTTTC
Organism: Ceratosolen corneri; assembly: GCA_030522565.1. Lineage (NCBI taxonomy): Eukaryota > Metazoa > Arthropoda > Insecta > Hymenoptera > Agaonidae > Ceratosolen > Ceratosolen corneri. Next base: position 55,685 of record JAPYYT010000757.1, on the reverse strand, counting down.
TTACCGCGTACAATCGCCTTTTTAACGATAGAGGACAGCATTATAAGCAGAGTCATTATAATGATGCTGCTCCTTGTGCGGTTGTAGTAGTACTACTACTACATTGGTTGTAGGCCACTACAATGTAATCGTTATTTGTTTAATGTTAACGTTCAATTGTCCAAACGTATTGGGGTTCTTACTATGGATAATTAAAGCGAATATTAATAAGTTGGGCTGGATTCGTTTCGATGAATGTGAACCTTTGCACACTTGTTAAGAGCCCAAGCTGGCTAATAATGGTTAGGCATATATTGCATTATTTATGAAAATCGCTCATTACAAATGTCGTTGGTAAGCTCGGTAAAATGGAGGAGAAGCACAGCAACGGCATTTTAAATTAACTATATTCCAATAGAATATTGTGAAATCCGTTTAAACCCCCGGCCCCTGACCACTTCCTCCCCTTCATTTTAATTCCAAGTGAATATATTGAAGCTGCACTTCTCTGTTATCCTTCAGCCAAGGTGACCGTACAGCAATGTACATATTTAAATACACTTAGTCGGGCGGTCCTCTCTTATTGCACTTCCCTATACTCTTATTTCCTATACATCTCTAGTGCCAGTTTCAGTCCTCTCTTCATTTATATTCTCGCGCATTAGTCAAATATATTTATATAAGATATATCCCTGGGAATAAAATAAGAATAATGGGATGAAAAAAGGTTTGGAGAATGTAGTTTTATTCATGATAATACTTGGCTAATGCGCATTATTATGCTTATGAGTTGGGCTCGTAAGGTAGGAAAAAACCTTCGATGCTTAGACGCACAAACGCTTAATATACATGTAAATACAATTTTCACAAGTTTCACGGTTTGTTTAAAGTAACGAGTGATTATAAAAGCTTATGTGTAAAAGCTTATAAGAGCGCTCATAGAGTATATAAAAATGTATATAATATGCTGGCGCTTATAATATGTCGCAAAAGAATTTGCATTTTAGCGAAAGACCCGACAGCCATTCTTTAAAGAATGAATCGTCCATTACCCGATAATTAAATGCCGTGCATCAAATGAGAAAAAGAGTAATCTTACAATGAACTTACGTCTTGAGTCACTTTTAATTTAACGTAGTTACTTTAATTGAGGAAGCAGGAAAAAGACATATAGGAGCCAATGATTAAAAAGGGGAAATTACATGGACTTTTTACGAAATTCCTGAAAGGCAGGAGAGACTACGCGGTGGGGTGGGGTGGGGTGGGGGATAACACCCATGGAATGTCAGGACGGTGGAGGTTAAGTGGTCTCCATTTTACTTTCAACCACTTGGGAGCATAAAACCTCCTGCCTCAATGATTACTTAGCAATGACAAATGATTAAGCTATGGAAATAGACTATTTTGCATCTCTTTACCGCGTCTAAGCTGCTTCCACCTTCTACGATGACTATCTCTCGTTGTATATTTTCCTAGTTCCTTTATTTTTCTCCTTCGCTGTTTTTTCTTTGTCGTTGTTTCGCTTACAACTTTTTCCCCTTGTTCTCCGTTTCGCCTGAAAATATATAAATGAGAATTCACCCAGTTAGTTCTACGTTACTTTACAAGTTTGAACTTTGCACGCTAATGATAACTAATAGTGAACTTGTATGTGCTTTGGAAATTTGAATGATAAGCCGAGGTCTTTTAAAATTTGATATTTATAATAATACAAAGCAGGATATTAATGGCGGGAGGAAAAAAGTTTCTCTTTAATAAATACGATCCTATGCCTGATCAAACAAAATTTTATAACCGCATTTAAGAATTCGATATTTAATAATTGAGTATTTTTACGATCGTACTTGTTTTAAATTATACTTCGGTGTAAGATATTTTCATGGAATATCTTAAAAATTATTGTAAATCATTTTCCCTTTGCAATAGAATATTGAAAATTAGTGCTTTAGATTAAAATAAATATTGGATTTATTTATAATTTATGCTGGCGTATAAAACTCGCATCGAATTGAAGATTGATTAGATATAAAAAATATTTTAAAATACATTATGCTATCGATATTTTGTGGTAAAAATAGTAGAAAAAGCAATTAAAAAAATATTTAATAAATGCCGCAATTGTTAACAAATTTTTGACTTTATTTCACTTTAATTCCGAATATTTCAACTCTACATATGCACCCACAAACCCATGCTAAATACTAAAATACGCACATATGCGCGTACAAGCCCACGTGCACACACACACACACACACACTCAGCCAAATCGCTCATTCGCACGCATTATGCATGAAACGTGAATTTATTTTGCGAGTGGGAAGCAATGAAGATTTGAAAAATAGTAATTTGATAAATCGATTTACATACATTATCGAATGAATATTTTTTACTGTTGTACGAAATATATCGTTATAAAATGGCGCTCATTCGCAATCACAATTAGAAGAATCAATGGAACCGAATCGGCCTAACTATTTAGCTGCAATGCATAATAATGTGACACATATGGCAAAGCTCGACATTTACATCGCTGAAAAGTTATTCAACTCCGCGATGCCAGGGAAAAGAGAATAAAAAAAAATATATCAAAATCTGACCTGTGTTCTTTGTCTCTCTCTACTTGCTTATTCAACAAAGGCATGACAGGCTAATCATCGGAGTTACTCATTCGGCTGGCAACGAAACGACGCGCTAAATGCGCCAATTGTCTTAGTAAAAAATGCGACAGGATTTCAAGCAAATACTCGAGGATCTTAGGCAAACACTCCAATCGTCGTAATACAGCTAGATAAAATTGAACGAAAGAAGAGCTTCTAAATAATTGAGTCATTTAATCATCAAGGCTTAAGAAGGGCAAGCCGGAATTTCTCTCGACAGAAGCAGTTGTTACAAGAGCCCGGTCGATATGTGTGTGTAACGACGAAGTCTTCAAGGATATTGAATACAGGATTACCAATACACCCAAATATCTCTCGGCGTAATATAACGAGCCACTCATTTTAATGATCAAATTGTAGAGAAAAGAAGGACAACCTCAAGTCCTGTGTCCTTAAACCTTAAAACGTATGTGTACTTTGAGTAGTTGTTGATTATCGTCCGACAATGTCCTCGTATGTACATACGTACAGCTGCACGTGCTAGAGAGTTATTAATGTGTGTGTGTGTGCATTTGAAATAAAACATGATATTTTTCAACATACGATATGCTTTGGTGAAATAACAATTATTCCTATTCCCGTTTGGTCCATATTATATTATCATTAATTTGTATTGGCAATACGTGGAATAAATAAAATAACCGATCAAGTTATTTTCTACATTTTTAAATTTATATGGAATAGAGTGCAAAATATTAATGTTCGATAATAATATTGTAAATATCTATTACTGCTATTTACCAGGTTTCTTGTTTAAGAGGAGAAATTGCTTAGAACTAGCTAATTAATTCAAGGCTTTTCAATGCACCGACGCGCATTATTTGAAACTTTTAAATCGCGTGATTCTATAAATTTGAGCTTCAAATTAGTAAAAATCCCCTTTGAGTTGACACTCCATGCATATTGATAGTTCAAAAGTGTAATTTACAAAGCCCATTTAAATAAAACACTGGCAATCAACCTAATTTGCATTAAAACTGTTTGGATTGCTTATCGAAGAAGACAAGGCACCATCACATCGATGATCAATCACAAATACATAAAATCATATGCGCGCCAGTCGCGAAAGATTAGGCGAATATAAACATTTTTTTTTTTTTTGCATGCACTGCCAATTTTAGCCCCAACGTAATTTCCATCTCATATAAAACATTGACGCCACCACGCCTATCACTATCTTTTCTTCTCCCTCTGCACATATTCATGCACATTGGTGGAATAAACGTGTACGTATCGCAAATCATCGTAATCTCCAAAGATAGACGACGACGGCTGCTTCTCGCTTGGAATGATTTTCACGCGTGGCAGTTGCATTCACGTCGACTAGCGCTTATCTTTGTCGCGACATCGAATTGGATCTCGCAATTTCGTGGCGATTTAGCCTCGTGATTTCACGAGATTGTCAACACATCGACAATCGAGCCCATGTATGCGCCGGCATGGGCACACATATATTTCGAACGTTCGATCGACGCCTTCATCATAGACTCGTTGTAAATCATTTTGCTTGCACTTTGGCTGCGCATGTCGCGCGGTCGAAATTGAAACTGCGAATACGTGCACAGTAATAATATTGTTTAATATAGCTTCATAATTTTATTGCCAAGCGTTTGATGTTAGAACTACCACACAAATAGGGTCGGAAACATTATTCAGCGATATTTTCGGCGCTGCTCCCAACTGCCCCTCTACATTTATGGATTGTTAACAGTTTTGAGCCTCACTCTTCGACAACTAAAGAGAAATCACAACAATGCACGACATTATGGAATTGGTCGATTGTTAGTGCCAAAGGAGGCACAGAAATTATTGCCAGACACAGACATATATATATATATATATATTAACTTTCTAACTCAGCTCAAATCAACGAACAGAATAAGTAATTTTTATACCAAAAGTCGCAAGGAACTGGCATACCATCAGCAATACTTGACATGAATATGAACAAAACTTTCCTCGCAATCCCAATCATCATTAATGCCTATGAATAACAATTATAAACTTATATCTGAAATGACAACGGTACAAGCAATGTCTTCAAACAGCAATTCAAATTTACAATTAATTTTTCGCAACAGCCGCCCTCATCTAAACGCAAAAAAGTCCGCAAATTATCGAATTCACGCAAACTACCAGCTTCGCTCAATACTTTACGCGGCACGAGGCAATTAAGGCAATCGAGTCTCGTACTTTTGGAATACAAATGGAGTCGGGGCTGAGTTACGGCTGCCGTTGGCAACGTAAGGTCGCAGCATCCACGAGGCCATCCACTTTGGCATGAGTTTTGCTTGGAGGCGCTACGTGCGTGGCACATTAGTAGGACAACTGACCGCATGGGGCTCCGAGCAGGAGTTCTGATCTGCGGTTGTATTTGTAGAACCACTTATTACTCGTTACGAAACTTTAGCGTTGATTACGAGATTAGCGTCTGTGGGGTCTAGGCTTGGGTAACATAAAAAATCGCCCCCTGATCATAGATTAACTTGTCCTGACAATTTACGATTAGAATTGTACGTTATACACACACACACACACACACACACACACACACACGCACGCACACACACACACACACACACACACACACACGCACGCACACACACACACACACACACACACAAAGAGAGAGAGCGAGAGAGTTGCAGTATAATAACGTTCATGATTTTACATCTGCTGTATTGTACAGATAAATTGTTTCATCCTCGCAACTATTTATTTAATAATGATTTAAGAACTTTTTTCCTGGTTAAAATAATGCGAATGAAAACGTTGTTAATTAATCACATTCCACCTATTTCTTATTTTGTCCGGTTTTTTTCAATCTTTTTCCCCTTATTTATTTACTGGGTAAAACACTTATCGCAACGTGCGAACTTGGGTGGTATTTGTTAATATGAAAAAAAAGCAAAATAATAAAATATATACTAGATCAATAATCAAAAAAAATTACAAGAGGCGCGCTTATATGCGGAAAAAAGACACATTTAATTTTTTGAATAAAGAGTTATGTCATTTCAACGAGTGACTTGAACTGTTGCTTTGCTCAACAAACGATTTTCATTATTTAACTCACTAAACCTAAATTTAAAGATTGAGTTTTATGTTAAAAGTTTACACGTATCTTTTAAAAGATTAATAGCAATTTGTTAAAACATTCGAGAGATCCTGTAGTACTTTATTACCAACATTATGCTTTTACCATAAGAGCAAAGGATGGCTTTTAGTAGCCAAAGTATTGAACTTCTGAGCATAAAATCTACTACATCGTATTTATAATAAAATTGAGTTCTCTCGCTTTCATTTTTTCTATATAACATATGTATGAATAATATGTATTAATATAAATCATTTCTTGAACGGAGCTCGGATAAAATGCATGAAAAAAACGCGAAAAGTTATAAGTTCTTTGGAATTCTTTGGAACGGGTGCAGGGATGTTTTTTTTTTCTTGTTCAACTATGTATAAATTTCAATTCTAGTGAGCCGTAACATTTCATTGTTATACTACCAGTAAAATACTCAGATTTCATCTTTAGTATTTTAACTCTGAATGTAATTCTGAATTGTTTAGAGGTCGATAATGAAAGGGAGTGCTAACGTTGAAAAGTCGATAATATCAGGATATTACAATAAAAGTTAGTTATAGCTAAATATCGAATGGAAACAATCCAATAAAATGTTTTTATCGTTCGATAACAAGTAGAGATATGAATTGTCACATAGATCATGAAATGCATTATATATCGTGAATTGAATTACTCGCAGTATTTTATGTATAAGCATTAAAGGTATTAAAACTTCCGTTACAGTTTTACAATTTTATCGTATTCCTAATACAATCAATTTTATTACAACTATTTTAATAGCCTATCATTAATGCATACACCTAATGCCACTGAAATCTTTAATGATTTATGTATTTACCTATAAATTAAGTTATTGCTGTATTAGTTCAATTAAATCTCTTTCGTGATTTAAAATTAATTTAATCTACTTTACCATCTCTCCGTAGAAGAAAAATGTAAACATTTTGTCAACTTGCTCAACACCCAAGTATATTTACGTAAATCAACCAGTCTTTTTATTTTCCACGAATACTTTACATCGATTTAACGATTTAAACATCAAACCGACAAAATAATTATACAGCCATTAACACACGAATCTTCACGCTAATAGAAACTGCAAACAGCAGTACACATGTTCAAAATATTGATGGTCAAGAGATATTATTGGAGGCCCGTATATGTGTAACAGATTCAACTCGATCAATTTTCATTGTCACGTGATAAACAGTTGGATATAAACGACAAGTACATGTATATTGTTGGCGTCTCATTTATCCTATTTCCCTCTCAATGCAAAAAGATTTCCAATATTAAAATGGCGAATTATTTCACATAAACTATTGTTAATTACGTAGATTTTTTTATATTTTTTTTATTCGAAAGCTATAATCCTAATATCTATCTGTTTCACATAGATTTATTAAAATCAATAATTACAGAATATATTGTCGAATATTATAAGCTACTTTTTTTTTTAAAAAGGAAATTTAATAATTAATGAAGAAGTATCTCTTGTAAATATTACTGATTTATAAATACTTTTTAAATGAACAATAAGTTATGTAAAATGAATTTCTAATAATCAGTAAATATTTATTCACGAAGTGGAAATACTTTTTATTAACATTTAATATAACTTTTAGATTGAAAATACATTCGATTTACCATTCATATTTCTTCACTCCCAGATCAAGAAATTTAAGTTAATTCTTTTTTAAATTTTCAATTTATAAATTTTTCATGTATTGAATGATATTTGATACGTTTCGACGACTTCTTTTCGGATAAAATATTAATTTATACAAAAAGATGAGAAAATGCAAATATTCTTTTATTTACAATATTCATTGAATAATATAATATAAAAAATTAGATGTTAAAAATTCATTTTTTCTAATTTTAAATTAATTACCCTATTAATTAATGAGACTTATTCTAAATATAAATATAATACAATATCATAAAGAATATAACCTTATTATGTATATATATATAAGGGTATGTAATGGAGGAATAAGCAATGCAAAATTAATATTCTTATACTTATTAATTCAATTAGTAAATTCAATTAGTTATTTTATTGGAATAATTTATTTATATATATAAGATATGCAATTTTGAACATTTTAGAATAAGTTGTTGAATATATGTTGTATTAGTAATATTATATTAATAAGTTGTATCTGATTCTCACATACATTGACTAAAAATGAAATAAAATCATTAATATTTAATGCAGAAGATTATTATTTTTTTAATCATGAACGCATTATTAAATTCAAAATTTTACTAAATTTTTTGAGAAAAATTTTAAAAAATGTTAAATAATAACGTCAGAAATTATTTATTTTATTATATTAAAAGTTGTAGTATGTAAAAGAACTTTCATAAAAAAATTTTTTATTAGATAAATTATATTTATATACATTATCTATTCAAACACAATCACACTAACATAAACATACTTACTCATTTACTCACGAGCGCGCGCGCGCTTGAACACACACACGCTTCCAAACTAATGTAAATAAATTGCACAAGTATTTATAAAACAAAAGAGAATTTTTCTGATAAATTCAAAAGAAACTGCATAATGTTTTTATAATCGAAATTTTGTCTTATAATTTTGCAGATATTTCTTTTCAGTTTTATAGATTATCATTATATAGTTCTCGAAAACAAATAAGATGAAGTTAGTTTAAACATTGTCGTTTTCACTATGAAAATGGATGGTGATATATTTGCTATAGTTGGAGCTTTTCCTGAGTATTATTACTTGTTTAGCTAACTTGTAAAGTAAATGGTATTTCAGAACTGAACTTAACGGGAACTCTTGCATGAAATAAATCTCTATTGTATAAATAGGAAACTTCTATTATAAATAGAATTGTACTCACTTTAAAGAGTTTTACTAAGAACATTGCAATAGTACAGATTCTGAAATTACTCTTACAGATATTATATGCCGTATAAATTAAAAATAATGAGTTAGTGATTAATTTTCATAAAGCATATATTTTTCTAAATCACATTTATTTCAAATAAATAAATGAAATGAACTTGATATTTAAGAAAATGTAACATTATTTTACAAATATTAGTCTAGATGACATTGGTAAATTGCTGCATCACAAAATTCTTTTTAAACTCATATACATGTTTATATAGTGTGTTTGTTTGTAAAAACGTGTGTGTGTGTGTGTGTATGAGTATTGTTGTATGGGCGTGAGCGCGTGTCCGCGCGCGTTTGATTATAGATATAATTTATAAATAAAATACATTTATATAAGAGTCTTTTCTTTTCGATGGTAGAAATAGATGATTTAAGAAATATTAAAGCATATTTGAGAATTAAGGCTAAAGTTTTCCTATTGTTTTCTTAATGGGTAATAGATTCTAAATCTGCCATGTAAATTCATATCTAGGACTAATATTATTTAAAAAATACTTCAAAACTTTGATAACACATGTGTTCCTAAGCTATTAGAAAACAATGGTGCATATTCATCACTATATTATCTTTTAAATTGTATTGTTGAAACCTATTCAAGATTGGACTGTGTCTTGTAACTTTTCAGACTTAATTTCATGTCACATCATCAAACTCATGACCACCATGAAAATTATATATTCTGATCATAGAACTGAATTCAATTAAAGCCGAGAATATAGAAATTTGTAGCTCATGTGCCATAATTCATCGGGATGACAAAATAAGTAAATTAATTTATTTTGAAGGAGACACTTGCGCTATCTACTTACTGATATATTGATTATTCGTATGTAATCCCAATTGACTAACGTCATTTATTTCTATAACCAAGCATTTATTATGCTAATCAATGTAGGATATTTCAATTTATGATAAATAATATTAGAAATATTAACACTTCCAGTATCAGTACACAATTTCTTGCTGCTGATTCTGTTTAGACAGTCGATTGTTCGTCCTTGTGACTTTGTCGGGAATTATCTCGATCTTTGTTTCCTATGCGTCTTCTTTTGTTACTATGTCTGCAGTGTCCATCGTGTTAGAGTATCGCTATTGCCTCGGTGTATTGTGTTGTAAGGCATGTACTCGACACTAGTATGCTCAAGAATTTTCCACTAATAATATCATTCGACCAGAGTAGCTCTATTCCTTGTCGCACGAGACATTTTTCAATCACGACACCATTTCACTCTAATTATAGGCTACTGATTATTGTTTTCGGTAGAAAAAAATGTGCGATTAACCGCGCCTTGTTGTTTGCTAGTTCCCCTTCGCTACTTCCTATTAATATTCTCTATCACGTTCGCTCAGTCGCGTTCGAAGAAATTTACTTCAATAGCGTATTAGCTAATTTTACTTTATATGCATTACTTATGTGCGTGTATGCGCCCATTGCTGTCATTATCGTTTGCGCATGCTATTAGCACGTTTGTTATACCACACGAAGCAACTGCATTATAAACTGAGTAAATATATTCAGTTTTGGTTGTAAAGGAATAAACTTAATCATTACTGTTTACGAATTGATTTACTCCTTAAATCCACTCGATAACAAGTTATCCCAAGTTATCGCATCATGACATACCAATAAAACAGCAGCCAGTCTCATACTTTACAGAGTAATTATTTTATATAACTTTAAATCCCTTTGAAATTGTTATCAGCCCAATTATTTGCCATTATTGTGTCAGTGCTCTTAGGCCGTTAAACGTAGGTGCCAGAATTACCGATAATACGAAAGATAATTTCCTTCGACAGATTCCAAATGGAGTTGCAACTGAATTATTGACGCTGTACGACTCACCATTTTGGATGGGAGGGACGGGGTGATCCCAGCAGAAGGTCAGTGGACTCTTTGGAACCACGCCTCGATGCCAGAATACGTATTATATAAAGCAACGTAATGACTGTGTGCCGGTGATATTTATCGGAATGTATTATTATCCATTGTTGTTACCCTCACTCCCCAGTCGGAGAAAGTACGACGAGAACACCAACGTCCATTATCTTTAAGAGCACGGTTAATGCTATTCTAGGGAGAATCCAGCATTGAGTCCGGTGCATAAGAATGCGACGCAGAGGTAGAATTTACGCGCACTCAATAGAAAAACACACACACGCGTATAAATTGCGCTGCGCACTCTGGCTTGACCTTCACGCCAGTCTGCTTCGATAATTCCGGTCCTTTGACTCTTCCGAGGCAACTTGTTCTATCCGATCGTTCCTAAGAGTGTTCGAGCTTACACGTATCATGATTCCTAGAGCATCGCCAGCTGCGATAAATATCCTTACGTATGGCCAAACTAAACTGTAAATATAATGTTAGATATAATTTACGTTAATTCGATTTATAAGTGCACTTCCACGATCTTCGAAGCTAATTTTAAGGGTGTTGGTGCCTGTATTGGCAATCACAGCATTTAAAACTAAATATATATATATACATATATCTGTCCTATGTTTTGCTCATATGTGCAGCTGCAACTGTCAGTATGTTTTCAGCTAATTAATTACAGATAGCTAATAAAGTCTTAAGAGAAGTATTTGGATTTGTTGTGGTTGTCGTGGACTCGCTAACATTTATGTGAAATAAATATAAAAGTCCCGATTTTATATTCAAAGGGTGTCCAACCCTGATTTAAGAAACTTAATTTTATACAAAACTGTGAGTGCCACGGATAAAAAGGTCTCGAGAAAAAGGGGAGCGAAATCTTCGTATTGAGTAATAAATCTAAATTATTCGATATGTTCAAAGTATTTTCTTGGCATGATTACCTCCAAACTTGATGCTCATGCTTGATGTAGAAAAAAGCATAAAACCGTATTACGATAGTAAAACCATCTTCTTTTGCCAAGCATTTTAAGATCTGAAGCACAATAATAGCAATTTCAATTCATAGAGCAGTGTAAGCGAGAGATTTGCAAAAAGTTTTAAAGTTAGGCGTCCTTGAAGCTAATATTCCAAGACGAGAATCTAACTATAGACTATCGAAATTAACTTGAAATTCTTCTCTTTAAATGATGTATCGATAGGATTTTCTTAATTGGTAATTAATGTTTATCGTCATGTGATAAAATATTATGCACACAAATGACAAACTTTCTACTTTCAACAATGCTTATTCGCAAAGATGTACACAGCTTAAAGTGATTTTTATTTTTATTATAAATACCTCGTTATGTGAATGTTTAATCCTGAATATCAACTACTTTATTTCACAATAAAATGTGAATATTTTATATAATTGATTTATGGTAAGTTAATAATTATTTGCCCATGTAAATATTACATTTAAGCAGAAAATTGAAAAGTGAATATAATTTAAATGTCGACATTGGAATTTAGCGTTAGCTATAAAAATATTCAATATCATGGACAAAATCTATATTATTTCATCATGACATTCATGACAAAATCTATAATACTTTCCTAAGAAAGTATTATTTTTGTTATCATATTTGTATCTGTTTAAGATTATGTTTTAAGTATATATGTAGCTATTACATGTAAATATGATAATTACCCAATATATTTGATAATGGAGATCGATGGTCTTATTACTTTGCGAGAAATTTTACTGGTAAATCCCATAGACTTTATAATTTACATGAATTAATCAAAGTTTCGTTTACGCAAATAATTAATGGTTAAAAATTTTTAATTCCTTAATTAATTTATTATTCAATTTTTCATGAATAGATACGTTTGGTTATATACGTATAATATACCTGGCTAAAATATATAAAATAAATATAATTTTCAATTTAAATCTATGACACGACCTTAAATTTGACAGTTTTCCAGAAATGATTATTGTAAATATGTGTATTATTAAATATTATTAAAAAATATTATTAAACGCAGGAAAGACATTCCTCTATACGAAACTGCAAACGAATGGCGAAATAAAACTTTGGACAAAGATTGAAGGGGAAGGCACAAAATCTTTATAACATAATAATCATGGTTAGCCGTCGCTGCACATGGCGCACACTCTGCCCGCGAGGATTTAAAGCGCTCATACAACATCCCATAAATCATCTTATCGCGTCGTATGCTAAATCTCTAAGCGACGACGGCCAATCGAAAGCAAAAAGTAAGGTTCGCGGAGAATTTGAGCATCCCATATCAGCCCCCAGGCATACTCGACACACGGCCAGAATGCTCGGGACATCCGGAGCTAAATCAAGCCATCCTGAAATGATGGAGACGTCGCCGCAGAGCGAAGACAGAAGGAGGGGGAGGGGAGGACGCATCGTTGACACTGGCCAAATACCTCCCGACAGCGCTTGTCAAATTCTGTCGCGTCTGAGATGCCTCGAGCAATTGCTGTTCGAATATGTGGATGGACTGGTCGCTAGGAGTCCGGTCAGCTATTCGGAAACCTCGGGGACACTGTCAGTCCCAGTTAAGGGCACCCGAGGAACGATGAATCACCAGGATAGTGCAAATACTTTATTTCCACGGCTTTTTGAGACCTTGACTTTTTCCTATCCAAGAATCATGACGATTCCAATGTTTGTGGTAATTGCCATGGGAGTCTCGAGCACTCGTCTCAACTGTATATTTCACCTTATTTCGCCATTCAATGTTCTCCATAACTTTGCTTCTAAGCTCCGAGATTATTTAGATTTATTGCAGAGGGTTAGATTAGATTGTAGAATGCGAGAAACATTAAATTTTATAATTATTTATGCGAAACGATACATCAAATTCTCCCCGCATCGCCGCCACCGCCGCCGCCACCGCCCTCCTCCTCCTCCTCCCCAGATTCCTATTAAATTGCTTTACCAGATATAGGGTAATTTGTAAGATCTGCAGGCTTAAATGAGGACATTTATTATAAAAATTCCAGCCTTAAATATCCTACGTGGGATAATTGTAACGAATGTTTAAAACGTATAGATGAAATTCCATTGATTTAAATGTCGATGCAATTATTCTCGTTCATAATCATTTTCTGAACCTGGCCGTACCTTAATTTCCGTCTCTTAATAGGCTAAGGACCTAAAATTCGTGACCATAAACTATTTGATTTCCGAATGAATATTACATTTCTTTAGGGGCATTTGAATCATTTTACATCTGCCGAGCAATAAATAATTAATTTTGCCAGTGGACTGTCCAATGAATATGAAACATTACAATGTCGTGAGGGGTAAATTTACTAGCCGTAGGCTTCAATATTAAACATCTTTTTTCATGAGAATCGATAGCTCGGTTAAACAATGGCCTCCGGAAACGTAAAAATCCATGGGAAAGCTTAGTTGGAATGGGTGATTTTACGATCTAGCATTTAGTAAAATTTTTAACTCTTAAAAGATTCAAACTTTTCGTCCTACACCGCTTAAGAATGTTTGAATAGTTGCAATTAAAAATAGAAGGACTCAAACGCAAAATTTGCTTTAAAGTGCAACGAGTCTCATGGAATTAGAATTGGAATTATCGAATTCTTAAAGAACAGTGTAATTGATAGTTTACGACTAAAATTAATTAGCACTAACACAAGCCCCTGGCATATCACGCCTCTATAAAACCAAAAAAAGCTTCAAGCAATGCCACTATCATTCAACATCAAGCAACCATATCTTGTCTAATACTCCCCAGCTAAAACCCTTCCGCGGCCAATATTCTTCCTTTAATGCTGGAATAAAAATTTCCGCCAATGTCAATAGATTTATAATCCAAGTAGTCCCAAAGCCCGTCTCATAAAAGTATTTTCATAAAATGCAAGTCAATAGCAGCAAGAGGGAGTAGTATAGGGATGTATACAAAAGCTCTCAGAGTTCCTGGCGTGTAACTTTGACGTGGCTCAGAGAGAAGGCAGTAGAGCGTCTCCCCTAGGAATCGAAGGCGCGCCGATGGCGGAGGATTAAGGACACGCCGATGTCGTTTTGCATTCCGAGCTCCAGAAATTCTAGGAACTTCCATTCGGTAGTAAAGCGTCTCACGCGAGCAGCCACCACTATTTTGCAGCCCGTTTTTATTCGCTGATATATCTTTTTATCTCGGTCCTCGGCTGCCTCTCTCACTCTTTTCCACGGCTTTCTCTGCCTTCTATTTGGTTGCGTCGATGGATGAAAGACGCGATGGGATCCTCAATGACGAACCAACGAGCTCTTTTTCTTCATCTTCTTCGTGCTACGCTCCCCTGTGGTATGGAAATATATTCCTTGCGGACGCAAACTATTCGACAAGTCTATATATAGCGCTCTCTCTCTCTCACTCGCGTTTTTTCACTCGCTTTTTTGTTCCCTGCACTTATGGCTACGTCAAGTTTTTGAATATTTTACCGCCTTACGAGGCAGATTTTTCTTATTTCATTAGTCTGCTGTTTTGCTGTCTTTAAACTTTAATCGTTGAAAACAAAAGAGAAAAAAAATATATTTCAATTTGTACGTTGAATAATTGAAATGTAGCTCGGTCTCATTTTTCGCTTCCACTCTCACATTTGAAGGGTAAGAAGAAATTTGAAATTCTTATACTGGCTAATGACTTTAGCAAGCTTTAAATTATGGCAGAGCAAGTAAGTCTTTAATGGAATAGATGAAACGGCGATACATTTAACGACATTAATAACATATAGTATATATATATATATATATTGCGATATATTTTATTCAAACGTGTGCTTCACCGAAATTCCATCAATTCTAAAAACTGATTTCAATATCAGCGCATTGTATTCTTTTTTCGCTTCACTTATCAATCGTTTCTATACATAAAATTTGTTTAAAGTTCTTTAATACTCAACTTTCTATATAAAAAGAAAATGGCATTCGATATATATATATATATATACCATGTAGCCTATAAAATACAAGCTCTCTCTCAAATATTCTTTTCTTTACGAAGTTTGCGTTCACAAAAACGAAACGAGAAAAATGAGGAAGGGAGCAACGTCGAAATGGGTGTTATTGAATGTAATTAGTGTGAGTGTAATCCAATCCGTTTGGTTTATTGAAATTACGCGGATGTTGAATACTTCGCTTCAGTAAAACAATCACGTCATATTGACAGCCATCCTGAATTTTGAACAAACATCCTGACATTATTTCACTCTACATATATTGATAATAATTACCAAATTTTTACGTAACATTTTCACCAATATCCAATGCAAAAAACATATTTCATTTGATAAATTACTCTATGTATAATACCTACGCTTCATTATCTATCAATAAAAATAATTACAATTAGTTAAGACTATATTAAATTATTGACTTTAGGTAGAAATTATTACTACGTTCGAATGCATAATTTATAAATAAATTATCGATTAAATTTTTCGCTTCATTACATATGATTTAAATTGCTTATTACAATATTTTAAATGGTAGTTTTTTATATTTTAGTTAACGCAAAGAATACTACATAATACAATAATTACAATAACAATTAGCATTATTGTTATTAATGTGATATATCATTTATAAATAAAGCTGAAACAATGTTTAAGAATAAAATTAAAAAATAATTGAACTGCATCAATTTTTTAGATTATAAAATAAATTTTTATATTATAAAAATTAATTTGCACATATAAAAGAAATGTAATGTTTTTTTTTTATACGTATACAAAAATTTTTCTAAATTTCTAAATTTTTCCCTTTTTTTCATTAAATAATAAATATAGATAATAAAATAATTTTGTATAAAATAATGAGAAAGGCTAGATAGCTTGTTATTTCTCATATGACGATCTTCACTTTAAATATATCGTTCCTGTATTTTATCCTATAATGTTGATTAAAAAGCTTAAATTTTTCATTTAGACAGGAATATTAATCCGACTTCATTAAAATCAGTGATTAAAGGAGATATAAAGATATTTGATATATTGAATGAAATGTACAATATATGATTTAATATACTATACACATTTTTAAATAATTGAAAAAATTATCATATAAATGAAATGTCGTGTATATATGTGTGTGTGTGTGTGTGTATATATATATATACACACACACAATTATTAAACACATAATTATTTTTGTACGATACGCATTATATAAGAGAATGATTAGCCATGCTTATTGATGGATATTACTTGCAATAAAAATAATATTATTAAGATTTTAATACTTGCCGCAATCTATATTTCAATAGTAAAAGAGAAACAAAGAAAATCTATTTGTTATGTAAATGGTAAAAGATAAAGTCCATGGGGAGTAAAAAAATCTCTGTATATATTTTTAGTTCTATTTAAAGCTATATAAATTTCATTCGCTTATTTATAGTTATGTCTCTTTCTAAAAAAAAAAAAAAAAAAAAAAAAAAAAAAAAAAAAAAAAAAAAAAAAAAAAAAAAAAAAAAAAAAAAAAAACAGACGAAAAATGATAATACGAGGAAAAAGACTCTGAAACCCAGGGGCAAGAGAAAACTTTAAAATGAAGGGATAAAGAGTATAAGGAAAAAAAGAGAAAAGAAAGAAGAAGAAGAAAAAAAGAGAGAAAGAAAGATGGATGCGCAAACAATTTGGTTAATGCTCTTCCACAGACCGCACGATTCACGGCCCATCGAGCTGATAAGATTGTTACATACACGTATACGCGAATGAGCGCGCCCACGCACACGCGCGCCCACACACGGACGCGCGCGCCCGCAGTTGGGTGTGTGTGTGCTTCCCCCTCGTGCTAGGGGATTTGCATTTAGAACAGAGTATTTAGAGACTTCATGCGCGAAGATCAAGATCCATTCATTTCCGTAGTTACAGTCACCAAGTGCCTCTCGATTCATTTGCTGTCGTGTATATTGAATTCTTTCTTCTGGCATTTTCCCGAGGAGGAGAATCGGTGATCTCTCTTCTTTACTGCTACTCCTGCAAACTCGAGTCTATAATTAATCGAGGCATTTAAAGCATTGTAGCTCTTATAAATGGTAATTAATTTTAGCAATGATCTAGCTTAATTGGCTGAGATGATTCTTTCGTTTCAGAGCTCCATGACTTTTATGTCTTTGTCGAAGGCTTAGTGGCCATTATGCACCTACAAGCTCTATTTATTGTTGCTGTATTGATATTTCGGAGGCCAGGCAAGTCGAATCGACAGATTTGAAAGTCATTTCAAGCATTGAGCTTTCAAGTGAAATTATATGCAAATTACACGTTTTCGCACACCCGTCATCTTATTACTTTTTAAAGTGGTTTTATTATAAAATTGATAAGATTTGGAAAATTAGTATTTAAAATGGTTATAGATAACCGTTCTACTTTTGCGTTCTTTTATTTTCAATTTTATAATCGTTAAGACTCTTCTGCAATTTGTGCTTGTTTAGTTTAACAGCTAATTGCCATGAAGCTATACCGATAACAATGCAGATATGTGCCAAAAATTAAACTCCTGTACACTTTATTTTCCTTATTCATTTTTTTAATAATTATTGCCCTTGTGGATACGTGCGGGAGTATGGGATAATTGTCGAGTTGGTATTTTTAATCACATGACAAAATTAAGTTTTCACATTACAGGCGGAGAGGAAGCAATTCCGATAAGAGCACATTATACAAATTTTACTTGGACGAGATATTGTTTCACGCAAATTGTTATAGAACGATGTTCCTTTTTATCGAATTAAACAAATTTCGATAGTTGTTAACATAGTTCGTACGTGGAGTACATATTCCGAATAATCCCTATCGAATTCTTAACGCATTTCGTTTCGAGATTCTTCGTAAAGGAAAAGCAGAACAACATGAGTATCCGTTATTGGTACTTTCATCGATTATTTGGTCTTTAATAATTTACTTTAGAATCTACACGAACCTTCAACTATTATAACAAATATATACAAAAATATTTTCACTAATAACACTGGAATTTAAACGTTAATTATTATGATTTATTATTCATATAATTATTCCAGTTGTAGTAATTTTTCCTGTAAAAATGCACTCAATATGAAACTGTAATTCAGAATCTTATTATTTTTATGTGATTTTTATATGATTTAATATCAGATTTTTACGAGAATACATTGACAATTTATTTAAATGCATTTATAATTTCAAATTTTTCATGTATCAATATAATATTTTTTCATAATGCATTTCGACGTTCAAGCGAGACGCCTGTAAAACACAATGCATATCACGATAATTAAAGTCGCATCTCGTTGATGTGTTATACAGCTGAAAAGTCCTTTGAATCTCATTATTGAAAATTATTTGACCGTAAGAGAATTATTATTCCATTACAAATTTCAATTCATAGAGTCTTATAATTTTTTAGTCAGCCTTACTCTTTCAGACGCCTTATTTTCTATTGTTCCATTATTATTTTCCGTAAAATTGATAAAAGTTTAGGTATTAATTACAATTATTAGAAAGTGAGTAATTTTTTTAGTAATTATTTTAAAAACTAGTACTATAAGCATATAATAATTTTTCATTATCAGCAAATTGATTAGAATTTTTCTTCTCTTCTTACAAACATCATCAGTCATACTTTACCACTAATATGACTTATAATAATAAATAATCTTGCACATAAATAAAAAATAGGAAAATTAATTTATTCAAAATATTATTTCATTACTTTATCCCGCCTCATTATCCTAAAAGTAAAATAAATAGTGTCTCTAGTGAAAATAAATTTATAATGAAATAAATTTGAATAAATTGAATAAGTTGACATGAATTGTTCTTTCTTGTCAATTTGTCCTATTACGCCATAAATATTATAGATATTTTAATGTGTTCTATTCGAATAGTTTCACAATCCGTTGATAAAGATGAAATTAATTTTAAATATTTACTTTAATCAGTCTTATTAAATGAGAGCAACACATGACGATGACAAATGATACTTGCAAACTTCTTCTAATAACCTTTCCTCCTTTATTTGGCATTAATCTTTCCTTTTCTTCCCTTTTCCTCAATATTATGAAAATTTTGAATATTACACAAGAGCAGACAATTCATTAAAAAAAAAAGAAACTTTACACAAATTTAAAACCGATTGGTTTAAAGTATTTATATGATAAAAATAATTTTTCAATTTAAAATTTTCTTTTCTGCATATTACTATATATTTTCCAATATTACCTTATATTATTTAAAAAGTATCATTAAATTATAAATATTTCAATAAATAGCCAGAATTTGCAATTCTAATTTTAATTATGAGCACTTTTATCAATTATTCCTCTCTTATAAATACTAAATTGAACATAGACGTAAGGATTGTAAAATGAAATCAAATATAGGACGTCTTGTTTAATATCATAAATAAATTATCATTTCTTATTTTTAATTAATATTTCACTGTGCAAGTATTTTAAATACAGATAATTTAGATGATTTCCTTTTACTTTTTTGTAAGTTATTAGAAAACTCACTAATAACGTATCAATGTTCAGATATTTTTTAATGTTATGGACCATATTTAATTATATTTGGATTGTTCAAATTATTTAAAAATTCTTTTAATTGGATTTGGATAGTTGGAAGTTGAGATATCGGTTACAATAGACAGTTTATTGTAATCAGAATTTTATATGATTTTAATAGAATCTTAAGATACTATATTTTCTTATTATTATATTATTGAAAATAATTAACAGAATCAAAATCAATTTTTTCTTAGTAATACAGTATCTGTAGTGATGTTAATAAAAGAATAACAGAATACTATTCACATATAATCTTTCTCTTACAATGTTCAAAGTTTCCAGGAACACATTACATATTATCTTATTTATAGTAAACAGATTTATAATTGGTAAAGTTTATAAAATATGCAATATGTATATTATATATATATACGCGCGCGCGCGCGCACACACAACACACAACAGACACACACACACGCGCGCGCGCACAAAATGATAATTTTAATCTAACATAAATCACAGTACAACTCTTTTTTACGACTAAATTATATTTCTCTTTTAAAATAAAATCTTCTACTCGAGTAATTTTTATGCAGTCTAGCAAGAACATTACTTTTTTAAAACTCAACTTACTTGCCTATTAAGGTGTAGTCGGTAAATTTACGTGGCAGCGCGCCAGATGCATCTAGTCGACGTCTTGATTCGCGAAAAATTTTATTTTTTTAATTTTCACGCTGCTCTTAAACAACTCGTGGCTCTCTGTACTGCAATTGCACGAGAACGCTTTCGGAAAATTAGAATTCCACTTAAAGCTGAAATGTATGAAATGGAATTATAAGTGACAACAATTAGTAAAAAAGAAGCACGAATGACATTGCAGTGTATTTAGAATTAGTTTTCTTATAATAAATATTCTTAGATTTTAATTAATCTTTCTTTAGAAACGAACCTGGGGCAATATTTTATTTATAATTTGATAATCTATGATACGTAGCAGCTAATGATAAACTTTTAATAATCTCATGACTAATATTCAGGTTATATGGGCGGATGCATTGTACCAGTTACATTAAGGCCGATGCCGTAAAATAATGTAGAAAAAAGTATCAAATCATGCATTCTTAATGTTGCTTATGTTTTATTAAAAATAATGTGAACAATTTGCGATAATTTTATATGTTTCTTAAATAAACTTCCTTTTACAGTACAATCATACACGTTTCTAATTTCAAGATTTTATCGATCGGGCAGAAACTTTCTTAAATGAACATAACTTTCTTCCAATATTGCTCTTTATATACGTCAAAAGATTAATTTAGTATAAACAATATCAATATTTATACTAATTAATTAGTTATAAGTTATTTATTATTAAGTAATTAGTTATAATTTATAAGTTAATTTATTTAAATAATAATTTTTTCATATCCCACTATGCAAAAATATTCTATTTGTTCATGTATGGATTTAAAAAATTTTACCTTCTTTAACAAGACTCAATTACTCAAGGAAATTTAGCTTTTTCTGTCTCTACTATCTAATTATGAAAAGCCAAGAAAGGTCTTAAGGCAGCTCGATATTATTATCGGATTTTTTGCAGGAGTTGGTAAAATCAGTACACTATTTTTATAAACAGTTTTTTGTGTGGATTAAATTAAATTGCTTTTACTCTTACAAAATAAATATAAAATAGAAGTGTAATATAATTTTCTCTTCAAAATCTTATTGAATTTACAATTTTCATCCGGCACGAAATCCATTTATATTACTGTGTAATATAAAAATCCTTAAGATTTACTTTCTGAAATCATTTATCTGGAATACAGCATTTAATAATTGGTCTAAGTGTACTTATTTTTCTTTTTAATTGTATGAGAATCGGAAAAGAGTTTGTATCATTGCAGTACTATTCCATAACAATATTCTCTAATACTCACTACTACTCAATAACAACTACTAATAATGTTACTACTTTCTACTAATACTTCTACTATTAATACTACTACTACTGCTACTGCTCACAATCACAATAACAATAACAATATTAATGATAATAAAAATGATAAAAAAAAGAAGAAGAAGTAGTAGTAATAACAAGAGTAATAATTTTACATGTAAATAGCTCGCGATAATTTTAAATATTGAGTTGTATGTATAATTATATCAAACGCTTAATGTTCGAAGATAAGCGCGCAGACACACACACACACACGCATAAAAACAAGACACGCACATATATAATTATTGATTGACATATCATTGAAATTTATTATTTTAGTTAGGATTTTGAATTTATTCTTATGGTTAAATAATAACCCATATAATTTTTTTTATAAAAACACTCAATAGAAATTAATCAATCTAGTAGTTTAAATGAATTGAAAATGTCGAGTAATTGCATTACTCAGAACAAAAACAACAATTTAATGAAGAGATGAAAGAAAAAGAAAAATAACTGATGGAAGTTTAAGGGACTGACATATCATAAGAAAAGAAAAGAGACCGGCATAGAGAAAGAAGTGCAAGCGAAAATAAAAGTAAGTATGAAAAAAAGGCTAGAAGCAGAGCCGGAGACTAATAAAGCAAAGCAAAAATACACCCCCCCCCTCCTCCAAAGGGTTGGAGTAAAGAAAGGTCTAAGTGTTTTATTTTTATTGCCTGGCTAATTTAGCGCTTGAAAATTTCTCCAATTTCCAGCTAATCGAGAGGCGCCTCGTGCCTCACTATTCGTAGGGCACATGCGATATTTTGTCTCATGCTCCAGTTTACGATTCTCGCTTCTCTCTCTCTCTCCCTCCTCCTGCTCTCCCTTAGCGCCTTGCCCCTTTAAACGAAAAGTTTCATCTATTTATTTTATTTTATTCATTGCAAAAATAATGGTTTCTGTACCGATTTGCACTCGCTCTCTCTCTCTCTCTCTCTCTCTTATTCATCGTTTACGGAGCTAATGGGTACTCTTCGAAACTATCTGCGGTACAACTAATTTTGAAGAGAAAAATTTTCACCATGTCACGAATGATAAATATACAATGATTTAATTTGCAATTTCTCTCGGAATGTCTGGTAAAGATGTAAATCGTAACTTGAATGTTTTTTCTATTTGCTAACAAATTCCGCTATAATTAATGAAAAAGAAAAATGCTTGCACAATGTAAATTAGGAGTTTGAAAATATATAACCTTAATGCATATAACACTATGAGTAATTAATAAGATTGATGTTTATGAATCTTTCGCTAAGCTTTAAACAAGCATTAGTAAAGATGTTGGTGTATTACGAATATGTTAATAAATAAATTGGAATATATATATATATATATATATATATATATATATATATATATATAAGATGAATTGTTATATTATTCAAATGTATGCACATCATCCTAAAGATAATTGTAAACGATTAACCTCTCTTTAGAAATTATTCCTTGAAAACTCATCGAAAAGAGCCCCATATGAAATATATAAGTAAGTAAAAAATGTTCCGGTACTTGTAAATCGAATTTGAGGATCGAATGCAGTTGGTTCATTATGGTCGTAGTTAGAGGGAAGAGCGAGGCGTTTACAAAAATGGCAGAAAGAATTTTCAAAGAGTCGCCCGGATCGCTCCCATCGAACAAGAACGCAATTAACCAACTCCCTCTATATTTCTTTTTCGTTTCAACTTGTAGACAGAAGGAGGAGCGTAACTAACGAATAACCGAAGGATATACGAAGCTACGCTTTCAAAGAAAGCGTCATCCTTATTAAATTCTCGGATCATTGAATTAATTTGTTCAGCGAAGCGTTAAAGTATCCTTTTTTCTGCCTTGCTCTCCCTACTTTATATTTCTTCCCGAATTCGATACCTCGCCACTAAACCATCATCATCATCCGAAACTTACAGTTAATTAGAAACGGCTCCCCATACCACCGATGAACATTATACTTTTGGTATTTCGAATCCCTTTCATGTTTTCTCAATTTATCGACCATTAGATTCTATAATATACTACGGCCATTCCATCATCCATAACTATTCGCTATTATTTGCTTGCAGTTTTTTCGTAGCGCTTGCCTTAACTCATTAATAGACGAATAATCTTTCGTGTGTAGGGTCAGATTTAAATATTGTTAAAAATGAAATTTACTTCCGGAATTTGATTTCTTTATAAAAGAACTTGGGCAACTTGGCAATGAAAAATTCTTGAAATGGCACAAATAATCTACGTTTGTCTCCAAAGAACCAAAATAGAAGAGATTTTCAAAGCTTAAACGATTCATTGCCCTTATTAAACATTTCAATAATAAATTATATCTGAATATTATTGACGATATTAAATTGATTAATTTTTGGAAAAAAATTTGGCCACTTTGCGATACCTATCGGATTAATAAAAATGAATAATGATTTCTAAGGCTCATAACTTAAAATTTCCAATGAAAAGTTAATGCAGATATAATGTAAGATGAATTATTATAAGAATATATTTTTACAATCAATCATTAGCGATAGATATTAAAGTTCATATTTCGTGGATTGATAAAACTATTTTTTAACCTTACTTTCCAAGTATAAATTTATGCAAGTGAATATGAAGTATCAAAATTCATTCTATTTCTCAGTTTCATAAGTAGCCATATAGATATCATCGGTAATGCTCTCATTATCGTCACTCTAGCTATTAAAGTTCTTGTAAATATGAAACTACGCCTACATAGACTTTACGTCTTAAAAACTACTTTCACGGAAGCTGTGAGAGTAATAAAATATGAACAAAATTTGAACGTGTGGTTACGAATAATTCTACATATACATCAACGTGATTCTGCGAACGAGATTCTTTAAAATATGCAGACTAATTTTTCTATTTACTTTCTGAATTTTTTATTTATCTATTTAATAAATACAATTAGAAGGGCACAGCGAATGACCTGTTATTGCTTATTTCATTACTTTTTAAACTTATTTGTAAATTAATTTATCATAGTCGATAAATTTTTAGCATAGTACTATATGGGATTACATAAGACATACTATTAGTTTTGCAAGTATTTTTATTAAAACCAAAAATAACAGTTTTTGTGTAAACAAATAAATCCAACTGATTTTATATAATAATTATACTATTATGGACTTTATATATTTATATGCTAAAAATTCAGATGCCGTTATTATGAATTAATTAATTAATTTGCGATTTTATTGGTGTTGAATGTAAATATTAAAATACTATTAGTATATTATGATCAAATAATATATATATATATATATTTATAGTGCTTGATTACTTCTTAGCTGTAACTATTTTTATTTTTTTATTCTTACAGCTTATATTAGTCAGTTAAGTTAATTACAATTGGTACAAAATTACAAAATTGGGGAAGGATAATCAATACAGTATTAAAAGTTATTTAAAATTCCATATTATACAAATATATTTTTTTCATGTATACATTTTTTCATCGTATCATTTCAAATATACTTTAATTTAAATATATTTCTTTGATAAGTTATATTTAATTCAAGATGACTTTTTCATAAAATAACGTATCTAAATTTCTACGTACATTAAATAAAATTTCTTCCTTGAAATTTCATTTCTTAAAAATTTCATGTTATAATAAAATATTTAAAGTTTCAAAAAAACAAACTGTATTTAAATGTAAGAGTGCATGTACAATTTTTTGAAATTTTAATTTGCATAATGTGTGTTAGAATAAATATATATAAAAAACATTTACTATACTTAATATACTGTTTAAGAAAAGTATATTTGACATATTTGTTTTAAAATGAAAATGTTATTATGCTATCAAATTATTGTTTCTTATTATTATTTTTATTATATATATATTGGATAAAATCTATACGGATGTTAGAAAATATATGTATAGAATCAATCTAACTGTAGACAAGATATTTCTAATAATAATAATAATGCAAATGAATAAAACTTAATTAAGAATTATTTAGTTGGTTTGATTTGAGATGAATTAAAATTAATAAGTTAATTTTTGCATCGCATTTATTCCGGATTTAATTGAGAGAACACGAAAATCAAGGATATTAAAGTTGATATTGTTGATTTGGAAATCCTAATGTCTTAAAAGTTCTTAGTTATTACAGCAATGGAGAAGGAAATTTTTATAAATAATTGTATTTTTCGAATTTTTGTAAAACTTAAATCAATCATTCCGACTCCTGTAAGGAAATTTACATAGTCTTTGAAGGAAGAAACTAATGACCAGAAGTGAAATACCGAATCTGTTTCTTATGTATCAATACTTAATGAAATGTTAGTTTCTTACGAAGAAGGCACATCTGTCGCTGACGATTATAGCTTCGTCTTCTTTACGGGAGTCACGAGACTGTATTTCGTGCGCGGGCTTTCGCATTTCCAAGGGCCTCCTTTACATCTTTCCAGCTCTCTCTCTCTTACTTAAAGAGCCGTCTCTTCTATTGTGAATAGCAGATGACGCTCCTAGGATACACTAAGATGTTAATTTAGCTATTACTCACACTCCGACCTATACTGTTAGCATTGCTAGAAGCTGCTCAAGTAGATGGATCAACGCTCAGTACTAGTGATAGCAGATGCTGTATGATAGCTTCTGACATTTTCCTTTTCCACTATGCTTTAATTATTTATTTTTTATTCATTATAAAAATCTAATCCTTGCAATTTTTTTCTATAAAATGTTAATTTTAATTATAATGTGAGTGTATTTGGGTTATTGGATAGCATCGATATATCAATAGCAGAATTCAAAATAAGAATAGTTACAAGAAGCGAATGAATAAACAAAATCAATCGTCTGATAGAGTACGCGTATAGTAGTGCAAAATACGTAATAACAGGGGATTTTCTAAGGATAGTATTTCTTTCAAGAAAAAAAAATTAATAAATAAATAAAGAAAAAAATAAAAAAAAATTGATAGAATATATTAGAGATTATAGACAGAGTTATATTAGCAATAAATTACTATAAGGATAAAATTGAAAAATATGAGTCCAAAAGTCGGAAGAAAGCGGTTATTAGTAAATATTCATTATATTACATTAATCGATGAAAAAGCTCGTTTACATTTTCAAGTGGTATTTTTCATGTAATCTATTGCAAAATAAAATGAATAATATAATCAGAAGACAAATTTATAACATTATAATTGGTTTAGGAACCACATTTCTAAAATGAATGGATCTATGACGAGAGAGAAAGGTGATAAATAATGTTTGTTACAAATACTAGTAAAGCACGAACAAAATTTAAATATAACTATCTACATAAAAGTTTAGGAACTTAAAATAAATAAAAATATATTAAAAATATAGTAAACAAAGACACGTATTAAATCATAAAATAATCGTACGTTAATAAAGAGAGTGCAAGAGATTTTTGTCAAAATGACATAGAAAAATAAAATTTTTACAAAAAGTAAGCATCACGTATTACAAATTAATTAAATGCGCGGCTAAAAGAAGTTTATAATAAAAACAATACGTAAATAAAACAAATAAACAAGCAATTTAAGAATATTACATAATTTATAATAATAACATTCTACCCTCATATAATAATATAATAAAGACCAAAAGTCTTTTTAAAATGAAATATTTTGAATTCTGTTATAAATTTTCTACACTTATAAAATAAGTTTATAAATTTCCTTTAATTTATTCAGCGTTATCATAGAATTTAAAGCAGCTATTACCCCTCATTTAACTTTTATTCGTAAATAATAATTTAGTTCATTATGCCCAACATATAAGAATTGAACGCAAAGAGTTTTCAAAAACATGTGCTTCCATAAATTGTCTCGTAATGGATTTCACTAGCAGCCATGAAAATGAAAATATTCATCAATAAAGTCAGTAACTAAGGAATGAGATATCAATCGTGGTAATATCGTCCCATAAGCTCGCCTTCGACCTAATCTAAAATGATGGTGGTTCTCAGAGAATTTACCAACACATCTGATGTGCCCACCTAAATGTGTATGTGCATATATATATATATATAGAGAGAGAGAGAGCAGCGAGAGAGAGAGAGGGAGGGTGAGGGGAGTGGGGTGGAGCGAGAGAAAGATGAGATTTCGAATGGGCGTCCCTGTACATGCCAATAACAGACTCGCAGATTGAACGGTCCGCGTGTGTGTGTGTGTGGGTAGATCGCAAGCTCGACACGGAAAGCTTCATTTACTAGTCGTCGCGGCAGTAGTTTCCGGACTGTCGAGCGGCAGGTGAGATTTCCGGAAATGAATCGGTCTTTGCGCATCGTCGCGTCGCCCTGTGCTCCAAGTGCTCGATGCGTGGAAAGGAAGTTGAAAAGCCATTCCCCACGCCGCTCGGGAGTAATTGGCGAAAAATCAATTGCACGCTTGGAGGAGATATTTGTGAGCTCCCACCCAAGTACGGCGAAGAAAAATCAATGATGGCTTATGCAACTGAAAAATGTAATAGCTATCGTTAATTTCACCATCGCGTTCGTAATCGTTTGATTTGAGCGTTAGTGGCGGCAATTGACGTTTAGTACGGTCATTATGTTCACGGAGTGGTAATTCGTGTTTGCGGATTTGTTAAATAAATTAAGTTGAGTCCAGAGTTCTGGGGCGATGATGGCAAATCTAATGTGTTTGAGCTTGAAAAATGAATTGACGATGAGAGAATGGAAATAAATAATACGAAACAATGCTTAATTATCATATATCCAGGAAGCTTATAATTAGTTTTATTATTATTAATGTTATTATTATTTTATTAATATAAAAATTAATTTTATTATATTTCGTGACAGAATGTCTTTTTAGAAGGGCACGGAATGCATAATCAAAAGTTTTTGCACGAGTGAAGATAAAATTAATATATTTCAGTTATATTCTAGATAAATTGCATAAATCTAGCGAAAGCACAATTTTACGAATTCAAATTAGTGAAAAGCTATTGAGATAGAAATATGCGTATAAATTAATTCGAATGGTATATAATAATTCTTACTGTTAATTAACATTTACTCTAGATTCTCTGTTAATACAAAATGTAACTGTAATAGTTACTGCATACATAGTTAATGCACAATTAGTTCATTATTATTGAATTATGTATATTTATTAATTAATTAAATAACGTTACATTTTGTACATTCACCTTTGAGGTTGGTAAGGTAAAACTTTGCGATACGGCTATGATACGTGAAACTGACCAAGTTATGTAGAAAATATTCTCATGTTAATATAATCTATATATTAGATATTTATAAGCGTGGAAATTCCAGTGATCGTAAAAATGTTATAATAAATTTTACATGGAAATTAAACTGAGAATTCTTTCGAAAATTTGATTAAAAATAAATTTCACATTTTATTCCAACCAAATATGATTTTGTTGGTATTAAAATTGAAACTATAGTTCTTAAAAATTTCATAATATTAGTGAGTGGTTGAGCCAATGCTTATGGATCAATGGATATTTATTGATTTTTTATCAATATTTATTCATTCGCGCTGCTTTATTCAAATGACAAAATTCAATCAATACACATTGATCGATATAATGTTTAAGATAATACTAATAGAGAAAGCCACTTTTAATTAATTGTGTCCTGGAAACTCGTGCGAAATGTCATTTCGATCATTGGAGAGGAAGAGAATGCTACCTCAATGTACACACGATTCCCTGTAATTTTGGTAATCAGATACGATACTTCCTTATCATGTTCGCATTTTTTCTTTTGTTGCTTCATCGCACAATACAAAGCAATCAACATTAAGTAAAATACTTAATTTTATAATTGCGTAGTAGCTATTTGGCAAGCGAGCGATCGTGTAATGCGAGTTACGAATGAATGGGAGACACTTTTATGTTAAATTTATTTAAGGTATGCATTCGGTCCTTACACAAAAAACCATACAATGAATACTTTGGTACTATAAATATTCGTTAATTATTGCTTCAACGCATTTTATTCATTCCAACGAGGCACATTGTTCTGCATTCGGGACAATATTATATAGAACGGGCCTTGAAATGATATGAAATGCAATATTCTCCCGTTAAATCATCTCACAATGCTGTTGATTTCACTTTAATGATAATGAATGCAAAGCAGGCGAAAGCAGACTTCTAAGAAATGACAAAGAATTAGTTAAAGCAAACGTTAGAATGAGAAATGGATACAGGAGGAACAAGTTTGTTTGTAATTATTTAACTGGTTCGTCACGCTCACTCGCAAGGCGAAAGCTAAATGCTGAAAATTAAAGCTTCGTAAGTGTATGCGTAAGGACTTGGCGTGCTTTCGGGAGCTAAGCTCCATAACAAGTCTGCGGAATAACTTTTCGTGGTTAAGCTTTCACTCATTGGGCTCGTTTGCACTCCGCAGTTTGGTAACGATTTCGTAACGACGAGGCATCAATAATTGTTGAACCCTTCGCTACTGAGTACATCCATCAAGTACTTTACAGATACACGTCAACGTTATTGCGTAGTTTTATTTTGTATTCCGAACAAAGTAGAGCATTGCTCATCAGTTTCAATGATTTAGGCATTGGTTGAGGAGCAAATCTACGTGCTCCTGTCATGTTATTCAGTATAATAGATTTGCAAATAAAATTATACAATTAGTGTGTGTTTAATTAGTTTAAAGTATTAGAAAGATTTTGAATGCATAAATCGTTTTCCAACAAATTAACTAATACGTAATTGCTATACATCATGGAATTATGTATTATTTTAATATAGCTGAATAAATTGCTTGTGTATTGCAATTTGATAAACTTTCTCGTGAAAATGAACTTTTTACAATACTTTGTTCAGAAAACTGAAATTCATAATAGTAAGAATGTCAATAAAATATAAATCTAATTCAACTTACTAAATATGGATATCTCTTTCTAACATCCCCCCCATCAAAGTATTGGAAATACGAAATAATAGAAACTGGAAAAATTCCTTTTATACTAGAAAATTCATTAAATTATATATATATATATATATATATATATATATATATATATATATATATACATAAGAAATGTGAATTTTGAGAAGTAAATTATCATTGTAATAAATTAAAAATAAAAGGATAATATACATAAAGAGAATATTATCTTTTACTATTCGAATGTAGAAAGCAATTTGAGTGGTAAATTAATTTTATATTACAAAAGTGACAAGAAAAGTAATAAGCTTTTAAAATTATTAAATATAAATACAGCGCTTATTACTAATCCACAATAAAATAGTTGTATTATTATCTTTATTCAACATAGCTAATCGAAATTTTCCATTCAAAGTTAATAATTTACTACTTCTCACGAATAATACTGACGAACCTCTAGATAAAATTCATTGTAATACTGCGCAATGTAATTATGTTTGTTCATTAAAATTACACGAATTTTAACTTTTGCCGAAAATTCAATGCCACTCCATCGCTTACGAAATTTAACAAATCAATGACAAGAAGTGCACAATTTTTTGCAACTAACCAGTCATCCGAAAGTATTTGTGATTAGTCGACCTGTTTAATTTGCGCTTAGAATAACCAACTTTCCCAAACAATCCCTATTAATTCAAATTCAATCATCTCGCCACGAGCACTCAGTCATTGGTTCCCATTGCCAAACACAACGACAAACCAATCTTATCGCGCACAAAGATTCACCAGAACTATCCGACCCAACGATCTCAAGGATACGCCAAGCCGCCAATGCGCAAGAGCTCCGGCATTTCATCGTTAAGGCATTTGTTGCTGCTCGCATTTGCAAGCGCATTAAAGGCTGGCCATTAGCACTTAAGGATATGTATGCAGGTAGCAGAGGGCTGGGCGCTTACTTTTTCAATTGTTTCCCACTTTTCTCAAATAGTCGCGCATTAATCTCGCCCGCTTACCTATCCGCCGCATTCCCCTTTCTTTGCTTCGCGCTCGCCCCCCCCGCCGCTTCTTTTCTCTCTCCCCCTCTCTCATCGCGCGTTTCTTTCGGGGCGAGGAGGCGCCTTTTTGTCTAGCGAGTTACAAATGACACGGTTTTTAAGGCATGCGCTTCCCACCCGACGCTTAACAAATGTTCGAGCATCGGACTCAACGAAGAAACTCGGTTTATATCAACGCGCGGCTGTGGCTTTTATGGAGCTTGATTAATGGCCGCCTTTCACGTTATATCAGTGCGTAATTACCAGTGGATTTTCCAGCGCTGATGCATTTCTTACTTATGCAGCTAAGATCCTGCCTACGTAGTCACGGGACGGCTGTTCGATAATTTCGCGGAGGGGCACGCACCAAGTGCGTACGAGCAAATTTTTTGAATGGAGTGGTGAAGCGCGCGAGTGCTTAAAGCTTTACGGCCGAATGATGAAAAAAAAAAAGATTAATTTCGGCGAAAACTTTTACTAGAACAAGTACTACTAGACTTTTGAAATTATGAAAATTATAAACTTTTGAAATGGATGGTTATTCCCTCCGAACGGAAGAGAGGATAAATACAATTCAAGCGAGAAGCTCTTTCATTTCACTAGCAAAATATTACCCGCCGCCTCTACAAATACTTAGACAATATTAATTCTTCCGTGTATTACACGGATTTTTTTAGCCGCGTACAACACATTCGGATTTTCTAGCGAATATTTATAAAAGGGAATCTTTCGTGGATATTAGCCTGTAAATACAAGTTTCTGTTAGTGGGAGTATTTCATTGTGCAATTAGAATTGTATTAATTAATGAATAAATTCACATCATATTCATCATGTGGGATTATTTAATTTTGAGCGAAAATTCTCATTCTGAAACTTATCTTATTTGAAAAGACTTGCAAATGGCAACTAACAACTTCTTTAGCAATTTTAATGTAAAAAAGTTTTCTTCCCTTCATCTACATCAAGTGTTTCTAAAGAAATTTGTAAATTAAACAGCATTCTACTCTGTCTATTCTATTTTGACAAATTGCTTGCAAAATTCAACAACGAAACCATTTACATAAATTATTTAATCACTTAAACAATTAAGAGGTATTTATAATTGAGTATTTATAATTGAGATAAAAAAAATTCTTTATTAACGAGTTATTCTGCTACAAGTAAAATATATTTATCTATAAAATCATTGATTTTTTAAGCAAAATGTCGATTCCTTCGCCCTTAAACTCCATTAAAACTATTACAATTTTTTTTTAAATTATATCATTGCTTAAACACCATATAATAGCGATCGGTATTTCTCTTTAAAATAAATGTTTTATTGTACTTGGGATAAATTTAGGAAATTAAATTGATTTTAATATAATATATTCACACAGAGAGTAAAGCATCGAGGTAAGTTTTAAGACGATTGCGTATATTTTATTGCTCATTAGTAGCAATTATAATTGAATTGAAAATAATTATTAAAAACCATATAACTATTACAATAACTACTTATGACCATGTAATTGCTAATAACTACGTAATTATTATGACAATGAATATTTTCAAAAAAGTAATCATTTCTACAAATCGAAATTTAAAATTTCTTATAAAAAATGGTAAAACTCTGTTTTTTATCGAAAATACTTGAACATACGGATCTTTCAAATTATATCATTTTGAAAATTAAAAATTTTTTCATATCATAAGCATGTCGGTAGACATTTATTAATGATATGTGTATATTTCTATATTATACTGCTACTTCTATATTTATAAATTATGTAATTAGTTTAATTAAATTTAATGATCTTTCGAAGTGTCACAATTTTAAATAGATATTATTTTATTTTTATCAACTACTTGAAGTTGATTTAGTAGCTTCATGTGTAATACGTATTAATACGTATTAATAAAAAGACTAAATTATATAATATTTTATAATATCACATTAACATGCATAAATAAAATGATAATTAAAAAGTGTACCACTAATTTGAAAAACGTAGTCTCTCACTGACAATTACGAACTTAACATTTAATACTTAACATTCAAAACATTTGTACGAATCTTTAGACAAACATAAAATATTACAGGACACTTGAAGGCCAATTATTTGTCCAATTACTATAGTAGTATTAATTGGTACTAATTCATAACAAAATATAGAAAAATATCCTTTCAAAAAGCAAAAGAATTATGGATAATATACATACCGTTTCTGTCAATAATCCCGTAAAAATAATTCAATAAAAATATTTTTGTAAATAAGTCGAGAAAATGTAATCGTAAACTAAACATAAGAATTCAATTTATTATGAATGTGCTAATATACAAATATACAATGTGCATTCTGACATGTAAAGTTTCAATTTAATTGTTCTTTGCTGTAAAGCAATGAAATATTATCTGAAATACATTAAGATATTCATGGAATTAAAAGCGATTGGTATGAAAATATTCGTTCAGTTCTTATTCAATTCTTATTCGAGATTGAGATTAGATGGAAATTTTAAAAACAGTTTACTTTATATTGTACATCCATTTATAACGAATGAGGAAATTTTCAATTTTATTAGTAAATATTACAAAAATAAACGTATAAATTATTTACATAATGAGATATATAAAATTCTCATTACCACTACCTTCATAAGCTCAAACGAACAGCTATTTTTGAGGTATAAAATGAAATCTGACAATTTACAAGCATAATATCCGTTACAAGCATAAAACTATATGTAAAATTTTTCTCTGCTTTCATCATTATCATTAAATTATTATTATTAAATGAAGGAATCAATGATATTTAGAATAAATGAATAGAAGGATACGGAAATTCATTCGCCACTTCATATGCAAATATGCATTTAAGTATGATCACTGCCAAATCCCACGAGAAAGAATATCGTTTAATGTTCAAAGAGCCAAATTGTTGTAAACCATATTAAAACGGATAAATATTACGAAATTTAATATTGACAAATCCGACATTAATGTTATTAATGTAATGTTATATTTCTTTCGGATATAAATTATTTAAATCTAAATGCGTATGTATATTCTTTCAAATATAAATTGAAAAATACTTTTTCACCAGTAAGCCAAGTCTTGAAGCTATTATTATCATATACGATAAAAATATTTATATACTACATAAATGATTCGAGTTAACTGTTTAAATTTTTTCTTTCTTTTATTCATTGAAATATTTTGACATTTTTTAATTTTAACCTGCTTATTATCGATAAGGGGACAATAATTTTCGCTGTGTTTATATTTTTTATATACATTTGATTTTAGCTATAAATGGTAAAGCGCTATTAAAGAATGAAAAATGTATTTCCACAATGATAATCTAACATGAGAAAATTTCTAATTTGTTCTCCGTGATTTCATATGTTTATTTTAAGTTGCTATAAATTAAATTACAATGAGTAGGCCAAAGGTAATTATTATTATAGAAGTCGCTTTAAGTGACGTAGAAATTAACAAATGAGTAATAAAAGAATCGTAGCATTTTTGAAGAATATTCAAAAATATAATTTGCGACAATGAATAGCGCAGGTGTTCGCTTCGAGATAAAATTTGCATTGAAGAAAGCAGAATCGCAGAATAATTGCTAATATGAAAAAGTGTGTGTATACAAAGTATTTATTTATATGCTTCTTAGGCTAAGTAATTTACAACTACTAATAAATTCTATAAATTAGTGTCTTAAATTTCGTTAAAATTATGTTGACAATTTATAGCAATTTTCTGAAATTTATGAAAGAAATTACAAAATTTCCAATTCTTTATATTTTTAATATATAAGCATGCACGATGTTTTTATTTAACGATATATTTCCGTAAAGGATAAAAGTTCATGTCCACAAGAAAGATTAAGTCACTTGCTTGAAAACAATGTTATAAAGAAGATCGTTTTAATACATTATTTCGAAAATAGTATGAAATATAAAAATAAATAAATTTGTGTAAAATTATACAATTTATGCCTAAACGTTATTTTGTATGAATTATGTAGAGACATTATTTCATAAATATTGCAGTGTTTTTAGTAATGTTTGTGGGTGTTTGTAAATTTATTTTTCTGTAAGGATAAACGTGTGTGTAAAAGCGAATTTCTGTAAGCATGCAATTTTTGTATGTGTGCATGGGTGTGTGCGCCAAATAACCCGTAAATGCTCGTGTGAATGTGTGTGTCCAAATGTTTAATAAATAAATATATGTATGAATCTACGTCAGTATGTGCATGATATATATATATTATTCTGTGTATACATATACATACGCACGAGGGGGAGTGTGTGTTAAAAGATGCGTAAATGCATACGTACGTGGTTGCGTACGGTTGGGTGTGTGTACGTGTATGAGTATCCCTCTGATTCTATGTTGCGCGTGTGCTCGCTACTACGCGTGTCACAACGTGTGTGTATCTTAGTATGCGCACAATTTGGCGTGTGCATATACGTCTGCCAAGAGTATACGTGTATAATTGCGTGGATTTGTGACAGGTTACATTATCAATAGGTATGCATGCGATATACGTGTGAGTCTGTATATAACAGAGTGTATCAATGTAAGTGTGCGATTACACGCGTCTAAACGTGTGTGGAAATGTATAGCAACCCCCTGTCTCTTTTTTATTTATCTGTCTGCCTTTGCATGCATATGCATTCATCCATATGTATGATTTTATTCCTGGTACTTAGGTAAATACTTTATTTACATAAAAAATAATACTTATTTATTTTAGAACGTTACTAGTAATATTGCTTTTCTCACGTTACTTAAATCGAGTATATTATGTTTTTATATACATGCATATATATATACATAAATTATTGTAAAATAATTATACACACGAGGAAATAGAATGAATAAATAATAAAGAAGCGAACGAATCTAAATAAAATAAATACTGCATTTTCTTCGCATAATGCAAGAATCATTTTGGGTAAAATTATATGTGCCTAATGAATTATTGAATTACGAATAAAATCAAATTTCACGAAAATCAATTAGGACGTGAATTGAAATTCGACAGGCGTTTTCATTTGGTCTAATAAATGCCCTCGTCTTTCCGGCAGCCCTTAAGGCGCCTCCACCAAGCACCTACGCACACCCGCGCCCGCGCGCACCCACACGCACACACTTACGTACGTGTGGGTGGAAGCTTTCGCAAGAGGCAAATTGAATATCCTTTATGAGCGCTTGCATATAGTGAAAGGGCTGAGGGCTTTTAGCGTTCGCATGTACGCGAGTCACGCGTGGCTAAGTACAATAGTTGTGCAGTCGCGTGGCACAAACTTTTGCGAAATATTTGCACACATAGCTGCGGAGAATGTGTGTTTACAAGATTCGTCGTTTCTCTCTCTCCCTCCCCCCCTCTCTCTCGGCAATTGAAGCCGAATGGAGAATCGGAAGGGGACGAGGTGAATTTTGGCGAAAGCAGCGGAAGCTTTTATATACCTGTTGGTCAAAGTGTATTTTTGGGCTTTAGTTTATTTCACGAAAACATAAGATGATAAAAAAGGCTTTGTATTTTGGGCATTTTTATCATTGCTGTTATTTCCATGTGTTTTTTGCATTGGGATGCAGAGGAACTTGAAAGCAAGTGCGAAAAGGACGAATTTCGAGCCCATAGTTACAGCTCTTGTAGAATGCGGATAAAAAAAAATTGTAGTTTTTGATTTGCTAGGGATGCTGGCACAGTGTCGCGTCCGACACTGTCGGTACACTGAATTTCAAAAGTCCAGGTACACAGAGCCCGTGTGTGCATTGCTTTGTCATGAATAAGAAATATCATCGGGAGAGCTTTGACGTGAACATTTATCGGATTGCGAACTGCCGTCGATTCAATTTTCGAATGTAC
Source organism: Ceratosolen corneri (assembly GCA_030522565.1). Lineage (NCBI taxonomy): Eukaryota > Metazoa > Arthropoda > Insecta > Hymenoptera > Agaonidae > Ceratosolen > Ceratosolen corneri. The sequence continues at coordinate 17,890 of JAPYYT010000757.1, read as the reverse complement.
GCTTCCCAGTATCAAAATTTGCTCTAGTGCACTAACGATAATATGTCCCATTCCCGAAAGGAGAATCTGATACTTTTCCCAGATTTTTTCGTAAAAACTGGGTAAAGTGAATGCATTTTAGATCTCTAGAATAAGCACGCCCGTACATTCATATATATATATATATATATATATATAAGTATTAGAAGAGTATCAAAGTTATCGAAATGAATGTGTTGTGTCATCGGTTGTTAGATTAAATTTATATAACTCAAAAGCGTATTTCTACTTTCTTAAATTATTGACAAATCTGATTACTTATATTTCTTATAGATGAAGTATAACATAGTCTCATTTATAATTATATATAAATATATGTTTAATAAGAAAAGTATGTCAGCTATTTACTCATCTACGGTTATGTCAATAAAAGTAGAACAAAAAGTTTTCATACAAAAAGTTACACTGTTCTTCATCCGAATTATTTGCCAAAAAAATTAACGGCAAATCTGTGTCAGTTACGTATATAAAGTAAATATATGAATCTTCTAAGAAAATTCAGTGGCACATGCTTAAATTATACATTGTTTTATTGTTATTTTATTTAACCATAATCTATACGCAAAGAATTTTTACCGTATATAAATATTTTATTTAACATTCAGTTTAAGATATTGTGTTCGGCATTTGGTGTCTAAAATAATAATTAAAGCACACTCTATTGGCCTACAATAGGTATTTTAATAGTAGTGAGGTGTTTAGTTAAATAATATAATTCCAAATTAAATTAGGCTAGTGATTAAATACTATTTGAAATAAGATTGAATGTAGGAGCATATATTTTATGAACTAGGTATAGTAAAATTAATGTAAAGTCCTATTTTATTTTATTCAGCAGATAAGAATTTGGTTCCCCTTTGTATGAAATGCATGTTAAACATTAATGATAAATGATCAAATTTAATTTGACTATAAAAATGTTGAATCACTGGAATGTATGTATACCAGATGGGAATAATTGCCTTACATTTCGGTTAAACAATTCATCGTGTCAATTGCTAAATAAGAAATTCACTCTCTTTTATAAGCTTTTATTTACTTTTTATATCTGGTTAGATTTTATTTTTATATGAGAGAGAACTCGTTAATTACGACTTTATTTTTCCTCTTCTTTATATCAATTGTTTTCGCCTTTAGCGCGTTAAAACTTATTTGCAATGCTAAATTATTTATGATGTTTCTATTTATGACTAAAGCACGTAAATAATTACTTACTGTAAATTACTTTTTAATATAATTATCGAGGGCAAATGAAAATTTTAAGACTTCATTATAAATTGACTTTCAAATCATGCATAATTTGAGCGAAGTGAATTTTTCATATTCGATTTGGCTTATATATCTAATGGAATATTGATAAAAAAGATAAAAAATAATTTTAATTTTATTTATAACATCAAAAGGGAAAAATGCTCGTTTTTCAGTATAAAACGAAAAACTTATCAAGCAAATGCTTTTTAACTTAAATTTTCTTAGAGATCTTTAATATTATAGTATTTATAAAATTTTTATGTTTGTAAATGTTTGTATCTTAAATGTTTTAAAGAATGTGCATAATGTACTAGTGTATATTATAATAAGAATAAGTGCATCTAAGAATAATATTTTTCTGAAATTTTTATTATGCCTTCCAAGTGCAACTTAAATTTTCTCATCTTATTTGCGCAAAAATAAACTTTCTGCAAAATTTTATTTCAATATCTTTATTTTCCACAAATAGAGATGCATAAAATATAAATTTCGAACGAAATGTAAAATTTGGAAAATAGCCGTATTCATCTTTGCTTAAAAGTAACTTTTAATGAATGAAAATGCTTGGAAAATTGGGCTGCTTTACTTAAAGCCACACTGATATACCAAACAATACCAAACAAGAGAATCGTATATGAATTCGTATTTCCACGAATTTTTCCGCTTTCTTCGACGTTGTCACAGGTAACTGACACGTCTCTTATCTCTTGCTCGACCACCATGGAACACCTAAATGTGACTATTATGGTAGTGGAAGGACGTTTAATCTCGCTGGTTCAACCCTTTTAACGGTTTTGTCAGTCTACGAAAATATGCGAAGCTACACTTATAGTTGGTATTTACGTACTCCATTCAACGACTCGGGAGGAAAAACATGCGAGATTCGAATGTAGTTGGGAAAGGCCGACGAGGAAAAACTCAAATGAAGAAGAGAAGTAAAATTACGGCATGCACAAGCTTTGAAAGAAAAATTGCAGGAATTAGGTAAAATAAGGTATTTATTTGAATTTCTTCGTAAATTCGTAAGCAATTCAATTTTTAATCTCTAATTAGAGATTAGGGCAGTCATACATTATAATTTATATCATGAGTTTGTCGAGATAAATGGCTAGTCCCAGTGAATGGATTAGATAAATTGCAGACAAATGGCATGGGCGGTGAAAAATTATTATTAAATCTCATGGCTTAATATTCAAAGTATAATCAATTACTCTCCGATCACTTATGGATTGCTAAAAATAATTTTCTCAAACAATTATGGAATTTGCGCTAGTATAAGAACATTGCTATTTATGGCTTACAACAATGTTAATTGGGCGAATCCTAAGAAGCTTTTAGTTCCACAACCCATACATTTTGCGTCATATTGTTTTTAAATTCTCGTATTACTCGCTCTTCAACCAAAGTACCTTCAAACCTCGTTGTTGTTTCATTTCTGGCCCGCTAATGACTTTGGCCACTGCCGGCGAAGACTTTCAACGGAATAGTTGATTCATCATTTGCTATCTACACTTACGTATGTTGTCTTTGATAATGGATTCGTCTATACCTTATTAACAAGGCGCAAAAGTTAAGGACTGAAACTAATTTCGAGGTACTCTATAAAGTTCAATAAATTACGGATTAATAAACTTTGTATTTGACTGGAGCTTTAAATTTCTCTAACGGCCCTTATAATTCATCAAAAGATTAATGTCATGTGTACGGACTACTTCGGTCACTCACACTATATCACTTTTGAATATTATGATAGCTCGAATTAACCTGTTACCGGCAAGATTGTGGAATATGGCAAATAATGCGAATAAGAAATAGAAACCATTGACTGCGTTCTCTATCTACGTTGTCTCCGAATAAAAGAAGAAGCTGTTTATGGTTGTTGCAAATAAGAATAAATTAGTATGAGAAGCATATGTTATGGGATTCTGTATATTGTCATTACTTTGACTGTAATTAACATATCATTTTTATAATGTTTCGATATAATTTTTATCTTTCTTTAAAATCCCCACCTAAAATGCTAAATAAATGAAATTTCAACATTATATTTGATATTTCACATGCACTTTTAAACATTCAATACTGACACTTGTAAAACTATTTGCTACATACGACATCAAAATCCTCACCATTCATCAGCATATAAGTACAATTAAATTCTCCAAGTTCAATTTCAATGTTTCGTTCAATGTACCGTCTATAGAAACTAATTAAACTGAATATTCATCATCAATCATAAATTCTACTAATTCGATATTCCCAATAAACTAAAATGCAGCACAACAACAATATCGATCTCCTCAATAGGAACAATTATTTATTATTTGTTTCAATAATTATTATTATTTGGAATTAGCGTTGCAGAATCGTTAAATCGAAATTAATAATTAAGCGTAGAACTTTGCTCTTTCCTTACAATCAACACTATTATTTGCCAACATAATCACGAACTTTTACCAAGCAATTATTTGGTGAATTATTGAATATTCCATTTACTGGGCCATTTGCTGGCAGCGAATTATCGGTGAAACGCCCTTCTTATCTCCTCAGCAACTTCAAGCTTTATATGTATTGTATCAAAAACTTATCTCAGTCATAATATATATATATATAGCATACTAAGTAGCCCCGCTCACTTTCATTCCCCAGTTCTTATGCCACTTTTTTGGTTTCGTTTAAGATGATGATCTCTCACGATCATTCAAACTCTCTAGTATTCTCCTCAAGTTAAGCAAAAAGATTAAGTAAAATCCACTTGATAAGTACGCTCTTCTGCGTGGTTGCCTTTATTAGATACTTCTCACTTCTTGCTCACATTAATTCTCATGACTTGAGCTCGAGCAGCTAATGAAACCGATTGCGCACTCCAGTCATGTTATTCCACTTGTTTTCCCGCACTTATATTTAATTCATTGCCGATATTAAATATTAACGAGACGCATTCTTTATGAAAGAATGATGTGAAATTTATAAAATATGCGATATTTCGATATGCAATGAAATATAACTGGGCTGGGTTGCTGGCTTCTACCAAAAGTTTATTTTTATCCAAACGTCAGCTCATTAATTATAAAAGAGTACTAAGAACTTCTCCTTACTTTTATTTTCTTTCTCATTTCACTTACATTCTTTACTCCATTTCTACCCCGAGAAGCTTGCATTTTATATCCCAATAATTTCTCTCCCACGTCCACGCTTCTCACTCATAATTATTTTATAAGTATTTCAAACAGTCATTTATAATTTGTTAAGCTACAGTAATTTTAGCGCTATGCTCGTTCATTTTTAAACTAATGTAAGCGGGAACTGTGAGTTGCAAACAATCAAATTCACATGTACGTCCGTCACTCACATGATTCTCACAAACTCTATACGTGAGCTCGGAAAATAGAGTCAATTTGTAAAACCCTCTCTGTCTTTCTTTGTTTATCTATCTACCTTGATCCTTCTACATTTACCTTTACTTTGTACTTGCAGTTAGTTGTAAGAGCAGCTACAGAACTTCTCTATCAACTCTTCGTCGTTACGATTCAATCCATCATTATGTTAAAACCATATATATATATATAATTGTTATAACATAAACATATATATATTAGAAGAGATATTTATAATTTATAATATGAATAATTACACAATATACTGACAAGAGATGCAGCATCATTTTTAATAACAGAAAAGAAAAGTATAATGAGAAGGTGCAATTATTAATTATGTGAATTACAAAAGATTAATTGAATAAAATCAACACGATGTGAAGCAAGGATAAATTGTGAATAAATAATTGTTCAAACAATGTTTTATCTTTTGACACCTAATTATGAAATATGATGGTATTTATTGAAATATTTGTGTACCTTGCACATAAAAAGTTTGAACAAGATATAATTAAGTCAGACTTAATATAAGCTTCGCTAAAAAGATTTCATTGTTTATAATTTTAAAAACTTTATACAAGTTTGTACAGTATCGTCTCGAAAGCTTATTATAACAAATATGAAGTTTTCATAATAGTTGAAAATTATATCTGCTGTGCATAATACAACATAAAGCTCTTATGGTCCATAATGATCAAATAATACTGCAGAAACACCTGCAATAAATAAATTACATTAAAATGTTAATACATTAAAAAACATTAAAAAGTAATTAATTGCATAATAATGACGAACAGTGAATATTCCTAATAACGAAATGTACAATAACAATATATATATATATACACATAAATAAACATACATCACTGCAGTATATTTTATTTGATAAAATTTAGATGCATCGTATGGAAAATTAATGATATTAATACTTTTCATTATTCATATATAATAGTATTAAAAATAACTTTAAATAAGATAGTCAGAAGTTATTAGAAAGAAAATATTTTGAAACAAATTCTTACGAGTTAAACTTAAAAATGGCATGTTGTAGTGAATACTGAAAGATTAATATTCAGATAAAATAATAAAATGATAAAATCTGAAATAATCCCAATTAATTTGTAGTACATTGATTATTTAAGAAAATCTACCAAGATAATTCATTAACTTTATATTATTAATATGTGATATAATATTACGTAACACTTGTAACTTATTGTAAATTTCTTTTGCTAAAATAAGCTGAAATCAATGGCATTTAGTATTATAGTATAAAGAGTAACGAGACATAATTTTGCATAAATATTTTACATATGCATTAAGTATTAATTATGAGTATTCCGGCATATTGTTTGTCACTATTTACATAATGATATGCAGTTGTCCGATTATGACTTATGATCCTAATATAATGGCAAATTGAATAGAAAAAAATCTAGGTAAGTGTTGTAAAAGTTGGAGGATTTGAAGTTCAATTGCAGTTTTTGTTAATAATTTCGTTGGATGACTTTGCTCAGTACAGTACTTTAAAATACAGTAATTTAAAATATAATATAATAGATCGGAATAAACTATCGTTACTTTATTATGTAAAGTTTCATCAGGCTCAGGTACATAATCATAAATATGATGAATAATTTATATTGTTTAAAAGGTATTTAAAAATTTGAACTTCCATTATATTCTGACGTATATTCCGTCCAATTGTATATTCTACTAAATTGTATATTCTATTATATATTCATTTGAATGAAATTCATATTATTATGAATATATCTATTCATAAATACATTTCATGCATCATAATAGTTTAAATTTATCATAAATAAGTATTGCATTTGATAAAACACTTTTTCTTCTTCCTTTAGGGAACAGCGTCACTTGAATAATTGTATATCAGCTTATACACATAATGAATGCTTCGCATTATTATTATTAAAGTGAGCGTTTATTATTTTTATTTATATAGAATTTGACGAAACAATGTGATTTTTGTCTGCAAACGGTATAAAATAGACGTGTCATAACTCTTTTAAACATTACTGTTCCGCAACCTTACAGCACTTAAGCATTTAAAATTCAAATTAAGCTACGTATTATGCAACTAAAAGCGTATTTTCTAAAAATGTTATTTCATTAACAATTCTTATTTCACACTGAATTCTCATACAGAAACAGCCCGTAAAGTAAACCAAACTTATGCTTAAATCTTAAATCATAAAAGCATGTATAATATTAAAAAATACTTTTCAGCCTAATTGTAAGGCTATTTCATTGATTTGTACAATTAATTGAAGCTTCCTATATTTTTATGATAATACGTCAACCTGACTAGACACCAATTATTCAAAGGCTTGTTTTTATGTGCATGTAGTGGGGAGGCGTCGAGAAACAAATGGTGAATGAAACAAATGACGTAAGGTGTTGATTCGTAATATTAAGTGTCAACAAAGCAGAAGCAAATGATACTAACACGAATGTAATTACCAAGTCGTCCATTTACTACCAAACACGAATTGCTAAATCAACGCGTTTCCGCATTGCCGATTGACCTGATTCCTCCTTTCAATGTAGTTGCCCCTGGCACTCGGTTCCCCCGCTTACTTGACCATCAATCGAGTGTGTGCAATGAGAATTCAATTCAATATTCGACTAATGTACTCGCCCTTTTGTTCGAGGAGGTGAATTTTTATTGAGTCGCTTCATTAAAACGGCTGTTTATGAGCTGCAGATTTTTATTGTTAATTTGCTGGTTAAAAATGTTTGCAGCCAATAAGACTTACGCAGCTCCGGTAATTTGAAGTGTGTGTGCTTCAATGTCTATGCACTTTGATTCATTTCGACAGTTATTTGTCGACTCTAATAGATCGATCTTCCCTCGCCCTTATATTTCAAGCAAAATAAAAGGCAACAATAATAAAATACGAGATTACGGAGAGGCAGTGGATGCATATTAATAAAAAATTTCTTCACCTAAGCAATTTGCTAAAATATTCGGCTGTTTTAATGTGCCAGGAGATTGGGTCTGTGTACAATTAATTAATGATCCATAATCGCATAATAGTCGCCAGTAAGTGGAGAGCAAGTAAAAGTAGTAAAACCTTACTCGGACAAACATTGAACAAGAGATCTTTCGATTACATGCTTTTTCCAATGAAAGCCGAGCTAATAATAGCTATGAATTTTTCTTTTAAAGCCATTGTACTATTATAAGTAGAGTACTATATTAGTCACCTGTTGCATTTAATTCACAGATAGCATAGTTTTGAGTAGTATGATTGATTACCGCTACGGCGAACGATCGATGGCCGAAAAAGAACTTGGTATTCTCTCGCTTAATTGATTGTATCCGGATTTAATATTAATCAATCGTTATACGTATGCGTGTGTATATATATATACACATATACGTATATGTAGATAGAATTATAATTTTTATTATTATACTTTAAGTGGCTATAGCTTTCTAAAGAGTCTCATTAGCATTTCTACGGAGGGAATTCATAATAATAGAATAGTATTGATCTAGGAAAATAAATTAGTGGCTCCTCTTTTTTTTGTAGTGTTTAAACAAATAGGCGTAACAGTGTTATAATAAATTGAATTTAATCGAGATGAAAATTTATAAGTATTAAAAAGGTGTTTCGATAATTCATTTATGAGTTCAATAACGCTTTCAATCCAAATATTCAAATGCATTAAGAAAAACAGTCCTCATTTTGTGCTAGTAGAATAAATTTATAATTCGCGTTCGTGACCTATAATAATTAAATGTGTCACTCTTACTTTTAACATGTCATTTAATGCAATGTTTAAACAACATTGTCACTCCTTGATTTGATGAGAATGATTTAAACGTTTTATTGCGCATACTAAATTGTTCAATAAACAAACGATTAACCTTAGTATTATTCTACAATAGTATTAATATATATATTATTATCTTGCATAATGATGAAAGCATAAAACAAAAAGCAATGTAATGTATCAACGAATACATTATTAATTATCATTGTGCGCCTATAATTTTAATTATGAATTTCTATTGAAACTCTGAATTTACTCGAACATGAAATATTGATTGTCCTCATCATTGAAAATGAATTTTAACCCTCAAGAATTGAAATATTATGAACAAATTTGACTGATAGTGTACAAAAATGCACTGAATAAAGAGGAAATAACTTGCGTTAAAAGTCGCAGCCCCTTCAGTCGTTAAAATATTCAAAGTGATTGTGTGATTGTATTTAATTAGTTTATTTTAAAAAAAAAAGCTTAAGATCTAATGAGTTTTCGATCGATTTATCAAGTGAAAAGTCTTTAAGGAATTAGTTGTAAATCTTAAGTTGCTAATTTTCGAATAAATTTTTGAAAGGTAATATAAACAATTCATATAATTTTTCGTCTATTTTTCTCAATACAGTCTACCCAATAATAAATATTATAAATTAATAAAATGATTAAGTTAATTATCATACGAATGAATTACCTTGCAACAATAACTTGTCATTTAACGTGACGCACTGTACAATTGACTTTTATTTTTATTGATTTTTATCCAATTAACCATAAAATGTTTAAATACATTGTTTTGACAATTGCCAAGTATTTGAACTTTAATGATGATTTTTGTTCAATCAGCTTCCAAAATCTCTTCAAAATTATTATGCGCGTGAGCAATTATTAATAATACAAGCGCAAAGTGTCATAAATTCCACATAAGCTGTCGCGCGTATTTAAATATTAAAAAGCTGCCTGATGCGATCGCCTGAGCCTCCGATTTCCATTCCAGCATGAGATATAATTTTAAAGGCTGCGAAGAAACTTGATTGCAAAATAGGTGCGCATCCCTTTTGTCGCGAGGCCACTGCAATCTCTTTCAAACCATAATCTGCCAAAGTATCAGATGGAAGGCCTTGCGATTCAACATCAATTTTTATTACCCGAGCCCATAAAAATTTCCGCTCGCCTCGGAATTTCGCCGCATAAGGCTGCGCCACTATATCGGCATCCCCCCCAATGACCTACGACAGCACCCCATCCCGATAAGGGCTGAGAAATAAAGAATAATTGATCGTCGCTTAATGCGCGGGCGGAGCTTTTACCGTTAGCTTCCCGGTAATTAGAGGGTACGGAGCGCCGTAACTGGCAGCCGAGGCTTTCTTCGGTCGGCTCATTTGCTCGACTCTCCTCTTGACCGCCGATCCAACTCCTAATTGAAGTGTCGTTATACTACTGGGGATCACCTGCAACTATTATCCCCGGTGTTTCGGCTAAGCTAACGAAAGGGGCTTCCGTGCTCGGACCAACTACAAAGTCCCCGTTACATCGCGCCAATGGCAACCCCAGCAAATATGACGCTTCATTAACGAGTACGCTGAAGGTGTTAAATGTCTCAATAAGGGGGTGGGGGGAAGTGGGGAGTGGGTGGGTGTACTAGGACTAAGTACAAAGAACTGCCAGTGATTGTGGGTGTTGGTGGTTTGGGTGAGACGTATAGGCTCATTAGGGGGAAATTATGTGACATAAATTTGCATGGCATGCGGTATTACGACTAGGTAGCTAAGTATATGTTAACGAGCAGAGGAGCGCAGCTCGGATCTCTGCTCCAACGTCTTTCGACAATTTACTTTTTTGTTTCATAATCGAGTTAGTGTCGCCAGAATTCTGGGTAACAAGTTAATACATAATAATTTGCACTTGATAGTCGGCAATGTTACAATGGACAATATAAGGCTCTCTCGTATGCTTTTTATGCTTCTCCTATGTTTCTCCTCTCTTTAAAATTCTCCCGTAAAATTGGCTACGTATTTTGAGTGTACATTGGTGTGTGTGTGTGTGTGTGTGTATAGTGGTGTGGGGCAAGAATGCACAAAGCACACCTCACGCGACAGCACCAATGCAATAAAATGTTTGATGCTCCAGAAATCTTTCAAAAATCCAATGGCCTTTAAATAAAACTAAAGAGCGTTACGGAAAGCACCGTGTAAGTTATAGAAAGTATTATTCCCAAAACCATTTAGTAGTATTTTCATTCCGGTACTCGACTACTTTGTTTCCCAAAACTCTATTTCTTGGAAAATAGAAGCTTTCACTTCACCACGTTCGATCGACTTTTATCTCTTTTTCTTTGGTAAACCTTTTGTAATAAGAAGGCTAAAGCTGGTAGTGCATTGGCCGGAATTCTGATTTATTTATTATTACTTTTTCTTTTATTGTCACGCACAATACGTATTGTAGGATACGTTTTGGCAATTATGTTGCCAAAATGATAAATTAATATTAAGTAATTTTATTAAGTTAAACAGTTCGTTTATTATTAATCATGAAACCTGCCATTGATCGAATAGATCTTTATGACACAATGAGAATTATGAAATATAGTTTAGATAATTTGCATGATTTTTAAAAATCGGATGAACATTATTCGTTTGTTTATTATGGCTATCCAATCAATGAAGCAACTCATCTGAAAATTAATTTACGACCAATGAAGATAAGGAAAATTCTGTATTCATTTCTCCCTTCTATGGTATATTACATTAATCATTTAAATTGCATATCTTATATAATAATCTAATGTTTATCTCGGATAAGTTGCTATTCATAAAGTGCCTCTTGCTGATAATCAAAATTAATAATAATAAACACGTTATTATTTATAGTTATGTAAATATTATTCTTGAAAATGACAAAAATGATTTTTTAGTATTTGAAATTAATCCTATTAATAATATATGTTATAAAGCGTGTAATGTAAAATAAAATTCTTGAATATTACCTAAATTAATTTTACTTATTTATGATAATGTAAATAATAATCAAGACGGATAATATCTTTTCATAAACAATTTGATTATTGTTTGATGATATTGGGACATTTTAATTTCAATTGACAATTGCTATACTTTGAAAAATATAAAATTCATTTTCTTTTAATCCCACCATTGATATAATAAATCTCTAGATCTGATTAATTGAAACAAAGCAATCCAGATTCAAGTGGAAATAAAATATATCTATGATGTTTGCATTGGCTGATAAATATGAAAAAATATTTGCTAACTTTCTCTATTGAGAATTTCAAGACGAACAGTATAATAAATTAATTATGCCATTATGTACCATTGAGGGCAAATTTTAGTTCAGATTCTTCCTAAAAATTGTAGAAATTATAAATTTCATTGGAATTTAGAAAGAATTTTTGGCTTTTTTGGCAAGCAACGGCCAAGAACATGTAATAGTTCTCTCACATAAACTATATCACTCGCTGTCATTTATAAATCAGGACATTAGAGTAGATTTAGAGCAGTAGTTGGTTATATTAAGAATAAGAATGTTTAAATGATTGCTAAAGATGGTGAATGTATGAAACCGTTTAGGAAAGAAGCCCAAGTCAGTGCACGTAAGTCCACCCAAGTTTCGTTTTATTTTCTCGTTGGTAACAAAAGAGAGTCCATAACAAGCTCTCGACTTCCCGACCACGCGATGCAGTTTTCAGGAGGTAAACAACGGAAGAAAGGGATAACAAAGAAAAAATTTTCATCTTTATATTTCTTCCTTTCTATTTTGCTCAACGTTCCTCTACTTCGCCAATTTTAAGCAGTTTTTCCATTCGTATACACAAACGATATACTCATGAACATACCAGACAGCGTAACTCGTTTCCTAAATTAGAAAAAACAGAATGAAAGATAATGTATAAGATCGTAGTAAACAGAGTACAAGGAAATTTAACCAAAAGTAAATTAGACTGAGATGAGAGCACATATTATAAAATGATAAAGTAAATAGAAAACATAAGGTGGTAGGCGCACAGAGTGCAGAAGAAATTAAGATGAGGAACCGGATTAAAAAATTGTGCCGAAAGTAACAACAAACGAGCTTTATTTTAGAAACTTAATTACTTTTTAGGTATCGAAATTAATTGAATTATTATTACAACACTACTCTATATTACTCTATGCCACGGCACTTCTACACCGCGCAATCAAAAATCATTATTGAGTGTATTTTTAAATAATCACATTTTTTATTACATTTTGAATAACTTAGCATAATCACTTTCTAAGAAATTTAACGAAAAGTTTCTTCCGGTAGAAGTGACGTTGTGAAGAGATTACGAATACTGAATAAGCAGTAAAAGAAGCAGTACCGAAAACACGATCATATCAGAAGGGGAGCGCATTAACCAAATAAGCAAGTAAATTGCAGAAAAACAAAGATAAAGGGTAGGAGGGTGAGGAGGGGGCGGAGAATGAATGTGATGGAGTGAGAGGAGGATATTGGGGGAAATTTCCAGCCGTTTGAAGAGCGATTGGCATACTCTGACCCCATGCGAGGATGTAACTGCCAATAGATAACAATGTAGTCGGGCTGAGCTGAAGCAGGACACACGCGCGCGCGCAGACGCACACGTACGCATAGAACGATACACTATGAGATTACGTAGCCGCAACTTTGATATCGATACCTCCTTGTCTGGCGCAATACCTTAGACGTAATTGTAAAGCCCACGTTACCCATGCCTACTACCCGCCAATATTGAAGCAATCTCTCTCTCTCTCTCTCTCTCTCTCTCTCTCTGTTCTTTATATTTTTTATTTAAAATTCATTTGAAATTCTAACATGTACACTCTTCCGCTTTTCACGTACCTATACAGAGATTAATCATAAATTGGAATCATATTGCATTGGAGTTTGATCAAATAGATAATATTAATAAATAATTGAAATAATAAAGTAATTCATAGATAATATATTTTTTTGAGAACAAAATTCATATGTTCAAATTTTATTAATTTCTTTTTGAATTGGAAAGAACATTGATTATGATGTTCATTAAGTACCGCTAATTTATATATTTATTTCATTCACGGTCAAAATAGTTATTAACTAACCGATTCAACTATATGTTGCAATCCATTGTTTAAAATAAAATTAAATATTCCTTGTGCTTTAATTTAATTAAAACCTTAATTAAATTTTGTATTTTCAATTGAAGTGTTGCTTTTTCTTTTCAAGCTATTTTCAATTTCTTAAATGATCGAATTGCAAGATTTCAATGTACGACGTGCATATTCAGCCTTATTCTCTGTAATTTACTTTCAGAATTATAAATTCAGGCTTTTATAAAAATATCTAACGAAAACTATACGCCTTTGTCCGAAACTCCTAGAATTTCAACTTTGTTTACTAATACCAAAGCTTTTAATTCCTGTGAAATTCACGTTCGCCTTTTCGCCCCTCAAGTCCTCGGCGCGTCGCAAGAAATGTGTCGACTAAAAAACATTAACATTTCGTCCGCAAGAGTGAGAAGGTCAATCATAAATAATCACACTATAAGCCAATGATTCGCGCTTAGCAACAAACACCTAATCGTATGGCAATTTTTCTATTGCGTATCAAGTGTGCGACCGTTTAATTCACTCCCCACTCAACTGCTTTACCCCGAGATTATAAATACGAGGACAATAATTATAAGCTCATTGAATTATTTGAAATAGAAATAGGTCGTGGAATAGGCGGGAAGAGTACGATTTCCAAAGTTACTCACTACATTGAAGAAATCAAATTCAGTGCGAAGACTTGAGGCTTCAGGCTCGCATTTCCATGTAAATCGCCATTTCCAATAGGCTAACTGATTCAACGCACTTTATAAAAGAATCCAAGGACACAATTATGCTTTTAAGGGAGCAACAACGTCACATTATTGATAATCGTATTATGAATAAACGCAATTCACAATTACAGACAGAATATCACAGGCTCAGTTTATAAAATCCTTGCTCTCCCTCCCTCTCGGGGAAAGTTCATACTCCGGTTTATTCCCAAACAGTCTTTGATACATGTATTGAAGTATAAATTATTTATTAAAGATGAGCAAGCCACATGGTTTAATTAATATAGCCCAAATTTCCACTCATTATAGTGTATTTATGGTCCTTAAGTTCATATAATGAAATCAAAATTATATGTAAAATTAAGAAAAAAAATGTTCATTTTTATTTAAATCATTGTTGTATTAATTTCCATACTCAGCAGATGAAATAGTAAATATTTACTACTTGTAATTCCTCCGATATATACTTGTCTTGAACAAATTTGCAGCGTTCTGTAATTGTCTTGTCAGAGCTTTTGTGAAGTTATCTATGTATACATGGAGAATTTGAAATAGAAGAAAGTAGTTAATGCCAGTTTAATACTTCTATCGACTACAAACGCCCACCTTTACACGAGAATTTACATTTGTTTATTAAACTTTGTTCTTTCTTTAAAAGGTATAGAGAGAAATTTAATAGAAAAGGATATTTATTGATTTACGAAGTCAAGTATTACTCCAAGTCAATATATATATATATATATATATATATATATATATATATGTGTATATGTACATATTATTGATTGTAAACGATCAAAAGGGTGTATTTGGGTATGTTATGATAATATTTTTCTATATAATATTTCTATATAATTCTTTATAGAGTATAATAGAATTTCTAAATAATTCTACATAATAAATTCTATATAATGTGATGGCTTTGAAGTATTACAGTGAGAAAATTCTATAATTTTTTCGTAGCAATTAAATTTATTAGAAACAAAAGAAAAAGTAAAGTTAATTAACAATACCCACCCATTCTAGCTATATTTATCTTAAAATCGAGAATTACATTGAGAAAAGTTGGAGGCCTTCGTGGCTTTTGCATTGACTTATATCGCTATAATTTTTCCATTAGTAAATATTGATCGAAGTGATGGAATTCTCTCATCATTTCCGTCCACTGAAAAGGAAACGAAGTAGTCACTCTGTCATTGTGATAAGGGTCGATTGCGACGGTATGTTTCCACGTGGAGCAACGAGTGAATTGGACGGGGTGTTTCGTCGCGTTACAACTAGAGGATTTGAGTGGTGGGAAGGTGGAGTAAGTAACGGAGACAACGTCTTCTGGGACGTTCGATAGCCAGCACTTTGGACGTCGGTGGACATATTTCAAGGTCTCAGTCAAAAGAAAGTCTTATAAAAAGTAGCCTCATTTTATGCAATCGATTGGATTTACTTTGAAATATAAATTTGGGGGAGAAGGAACGGTTCCTTTCAAACCCGATATAAGTGTTGCAGAAGACATCAAATTATTGGAAATTATGTTTTATATTAATTGTTCTTCTGGCAACGTAAAGAACTAATAAAAAAGATTAAATTGTAAATACTATGGTATTAAGTGATGTATTTTAATTTTATTACCGGGAATACAAAGAAATATTATTAATTTAAAATATTACCAAATCAACAACTATTTTTGTGCGATAATTTTTCTTGTTAACGATTGAATATATTACTTGGCGAATAAAATTTAATTCACGGAGACGTTGAAGATTTTTTGAATAGTTGAATTAAAAATATTAATTAAAATTAAATTTTTATCAATTTGATTACTATATGTACACACACGCGCGCACACACACGCGCGCACACACACACACACACACACACACATTAGGAAGGGGAAAAATATTTTTGGGGAAAAGTTACGATTATATTGTATTAAAGTTGTTCTGCGTGATGTTTTTATGTATTGAATCTTAATTAAATTGCCTTTGTAAGCGTAAATAATAAGGGAATACTTGCATTAGATCTTAATTTCTCCTCTTCGAATATTTGACATTTAATGATTTTTTTTATATCTCTTTGTATTTTTATATTTGTCTTATGAAAAATAACTCAATAATTGCTTAATGAGATTTTATGAAAATTAAATTTTTTATGAATTTTTGGGTCAGTTAATGGGACCGTACTCAATATCAATTTAGTTCATTTGTAATTAAACAAACATTATTTTATTACTTGAAATAGCGATGAGCTTGTTAATTTAAATACAAATACTTTATCTCTTTTGGTTGGCTATTACAAGATTTTGCGGAATTATATTGCATGTAATTGTAAATTAAAAACCTTCTTAACAACAATCAAGGGTATGTTTTCCCATACATGTATTATCTGGTTATACAACTTATTGAAAGTAAAATTTGACTATAAAATGACAATAAAATGTTCAAAAGTGTACCTTTGCATATTGTTTAGTGAAAAAATGTATGAATTATAAATGAAACGTAGAATTCTGAAATTAGAAGAGGTAACGCTACTATATAAAAGAAGAATATACAAATTTACATATGCCAAAAGAAATCGTGTCTTTTTTGTTAAAAGCAGATCAATATATCATTGATTAAAGTAAGATAGAAAGCAATATTGTCGAAATTGATGAAGTTATTAGAAATCAATATTGATGGAGGAACTTGTACCTTACATTCGTGAAGCTGTTGACCGCAAGGAAGAAAATATGAGGCGACGTAGAAGGCGTGATGCACTGAGGCTTCAACTAGTGCGCCTCTTAGAATTAATTGCAGAATATGGAACTTTTGGAATTTATCCTTCGGTATTGGATCGAGAAACTCAATCCCTTCATCCTACATTTGTAGAATACATCGATGGCGCTCGTTTATATCTTGAGAATGAAACTGATAAAGAAGCAGCAGCAATAAGAGATATTAAATTACATTTTTGTAATTTTATACGAAAAATGCTCAAGAGTTTTTCACTGGAAGTCTGTCACACACTTCTGAAACGCGATTTACGACTCAACCTATTTACGCTCTTTGCTAGTTGGGCTGGATCATACGGCAAAACCCTTAATGAGTGCCATTCTTGCCTATCAAGAGGAGAAATGTATATGCTCTGACCTTCAAATGTCGGCCCTTCAGGCAATGACCTGTCTGTTATGCTGTGGACCTTGTTTCAATGTCCGAAGTTTGTCCGAAGAAGGCTCAATACTCTACCAATGGCTAGATCTTTTGCTGGAAAGCAATGATGAAAAGATATATAGCCTTGCATGCGAAACAATTAAATTACTACTTGAAGGTAATCCTGATATTGGTACACTTCTCGATTAGGTTGTCGACCGTTGTTATACAGGTTTATCCCAGGTAGTGGATGGATGTTTTCTCGCTCTAGCAACTATTTTCAGTGCTCGTTCATCTCCGGATGGTTTATCGGCAGAACGAGGTGACAATAAATCGGCGGGAACAAACGCAAGTCCATCGGCATTTTATAAGTTGACAGTACCACTGTTAAGATGCGAGACTATTGATGTACGCGATGCCGCTGTTTATGCAATTGGAAAAGTGAATGCTGATGCCCTCAAGGATTGGTTCTTCAAGTC